>CANNZV010003024.1:0-75861 GCA_947561585.1 Caprella mutica
ACTTAATTTCTGATTTGCTTCATTTTATTTGATCATAGTCCAGTCAACTTAAATCAATTTAAATTCTTTTCGATACTATATAAACCTTTTTTCTTTCTCTCTCTCTCTCTTTATGTATGTTATTTTTTCCCTATTTTTTTTTTTACAGATTGATTTCCTTGTATATATATATTTTTTTTTTAATTCCTGAAGATGATAAATGTATTTTATCGAAACGTCGACATTTTAAGAAAAAATATAAAATGATACTACGAACTTTTTTAACCTTCTGGATTTCAAAATGCATTTTAAAATTGATTAGTCCTAGTGAATTAGCTACTTTTAGAAAATTAGAAAGGAATTGTAGAAAACTTTCTAAAATATCCGCTCATCATCTCCTCAATGAGACTTGTTTATTAAATAATTTGCTGCCTCCGTACACATATATATATATATGAATATGGGTATAAATGTTGTTTTTAATGGAGAAATAGTTTCTTTTTTAACAAATAAAATGAATGAATACGAGTACAAATATAAATATAAGTATGTTTACTGGTCTTACATAATACCATCATAATAATTATTCATTTTATTATCAATTAAATCAATGATTCAAATTTTCATTTGAGCTTAAAAACCATTTATTGGAAAAAAGTTCAACAAATTCCACTTGACAGTTCTTATCAAGAGGCAGGTAAAACCTGTGATGAAAGCTAAGAAATGTCACCCAAACACAAGAAGTTAGAGCTAACACAAAAACTAAAGCCGTTTCTCATGTACTATCAAACTTCTAAGTGGATATGATGGCATAATTTGTAGTAATAAACTTGGTAATATCTAGAGTTGAGAACCCTGTTAATGTTGTCCTGGTCTAACTTCTTGTATTAGGAATATTCTTAAAATGTTATAGAGATTTTAGTTGAGATATTTTTAGTAATATGGTAAAGATTTAATTCGTGAACTTGAATTTAATGAAACAGATTAAGATTGTATCACAAAATGGGAATTTGAGAAAACATTTCTTTTATATTTGAGTACAGTACAGTCCTCTAGTTAAAATGTGAGTAAAGTACAGTCCTCTAACTAACATGTGAGTACAGTACAGTCCTCTAGCTAACATGTGAGTACAGTACAGTCCTCTAGCTAACATGTGAGTACAGTACAGTCCTCTAGCTAATATGTGAGTAAAGTACAGTCCTCTAACTAACATGTGAGTACAGTACAGTCCTCTAGCTAACATGTGAGTAAAGTACAGTCCTCTAACTAACATGTGAGTACAGTACAGTCCTCTAGCTAACATGTGAGTACAGTACAGTCCTCTAGCTAACATGTGAGTACAGTACAGTCCTCTAGCTAGCATGTGAGTACAGTACAGTCCTCTAGCTAGCATGTGAGTACAGTACAGTCCTCTAGCTAACATGTGAGTACAGTACAGTCCTCTAGCTAACATGTGAGTACAGTACAGTCCTTTAGCTAACATGTGAGTACAGTACAGTCCTCTAGCTAACATGTGAGTGCAGTACAGTCCTCTAACTAACATGTGAGTACAGTACAGTCCTCTAGCTAACATGTGAGTACAGTACAGTCCTCTAACTAACATGTGAGTACAGTACAGTCCTCTAGCTAACATGTGAGTACAGTACAGTCCTCTAGCTAACATGTGAGTACAGTACAGTCCTCTAGCTAACATGTGAGTACAGTACAGTCCTTTAGCTAATATGCGAGTACAGTACAGTCCTCTAGCTAACATGTGAGTACAGTACAGTCCTCTAGCTAACATGTGAGTACAGTACAGTCCTGTAGCTAACATGTGAGTACAGTACAGTCCTCTAGCTAACATGTGAGTACAGTACAGTCCTCTAGCTAACATGTGAGTACAGTACAGTCCTCTAGCTAACATGTGAGTACAGTACAGTCCTCTAGCTAACATGTGAGTACAGTACAGTCCTCTAGCTAACATGTGAGTACAGTACAGTCCTCTAGCTAACATGTGAGTACAGTACAGTCCTCTAGCTAACATGTGAGTACAGTACAGTCCTCTAGCTAGCATGTGAGTACAGTACAGTCCTCTAACTAACATGTGAGTACAGTACAGTCCTCTAACTAACATGTGAGTACAGTACAGTCCTCTAGCTAACATGTGAGTACAGTACAGTCCTCTAACTAACATGTGAGTACAGTACAGTCCTCTAGCTAGCATGTGAGTACAGTACAGTCCTCTAACTAACATGTGAGTACAGTACAGTCCTCTAGCTAACATGTGAGTACAGTACAGTCCTCTAACTAACATGTGAGTACAGTACAGTCCTCTAGCTAACATGTGAGTACAGTACAGTCCTCTAGCTAGCATGTGAGTACAGTACAGTCCTCTAGCTAGCATGTGAGTACAGTACCTCACTCACAGACTGTCACTTCTGCTTTAGAGTAACCGGCTCACTCACTTGCTTCTCTACAGTAGTAAAGGCAGAGTGTTTTTCTTTGTGTTTCTTCTAATGAAAGGCCGGCAAATTTATTCCGCGATGCACAATTTGATGTCAAATTTACATAGTATTTATAAGTTTGTAGGACTGACTTCTTCATTCTATAATTTATACGGTTAGTTACGAAATATATATTATATAATTATTATTAAATCGTTTTTTCTTATATGACCGAGGCTGTGAAACCGACCGATAATTCGTAACTTACCCTACCATATTCTAGTTCGAGGTGTGAACTTTATATATTTTGAATTCATTTCGCAGGAGTTTTTGAAGTTATTAGGAATTCATGATTGTGAATAATCTACACGAAATAATTTGGCCGAAACTTCTTTGATTAATTTTTCAAATTTGAGAAGAACTTCTGAACAAACTTTTGAGCCTTTAATAATGCAAAAATTCTTTGTGAAACAGAAAAAAATAGAACATGTCTGCCATTAGGAACATGTCTGCCATTAGGAACATGTCTACCATTAGGAACATGTCTGCCATTAGGAACAAGTCTACCATTAGGAACATGTCTGCCATTAGGAACATGTCTTCCATTAAGAACATGTCTGCCATTAGGAACATGTCTGCCATTAGGAACATGTCTGTCATTAGGAACATGTCTACCATTAGGAACATGTCTGCCATTAGGAACAAGTCTACCATTAGGAACATGTCTGCCATTAGGAACATGTCTGTCATTAGGAACATGTCTGCTATTAGGAACATGTCTGCCATTAGGAACATGTCTACCATTAAGAACATGTCTGCCATTAGGAACATGTCTGCCATTAGAAACATGTCTACCATTAGGAACATGTCTACCATTAGGAACATGTCTGTCATTAGGAACATGTCTACCATTAGGAACGTGTCTACCATTAGGAACATGTCTACCATTAGGAACATGTCTGTCATTAGGAACATGTCTGCCATTAGGAACATGTCTACCATTAGGAACATGTCTGCCATTAGGAACATGTCTGCCATGAGGAACATGTCTGCCATTAGGAACATGTCTGCCATTAGGAACATGTCTGCCATTAGGAACATGTCTGCCATTAGGAACATGTCTGCCATTAGGAACATGTCTACGATTTCTATACTTGTTTACATGTTATGACTTACATGTTTATTATTTTCTATAAATGAGATAGAAGTTACATGCTCAATGTTGTTATTTCTATTTATAACTTGAAAATAATTTATTTATTTGATGATAAATAATTCATTTAATTCGTTGTTACTCTATAAAGTTTAACAAGACTATATAAGTTACACCTGTGAATTTTAATTATCACCCAAATGAAGTACATATCTCATTTGTAATTTATTTTTTATTTTTCTTATTTTAAAGTTGTATGAACAGAATTATGATTAGCTATCGAGTGAAATTCAATAGTATTGGACTGTTTACCAGTTTTCTATTGTATTATAGTGCCATTGTTTCCTTACATACAATAGACTGGGAGTTTCTATTGTGAGCTGAGAGAAATGAATTAACTTGTACAATATTGTCTGAAGTCTGCCAGTGACAATATTGTGGTTAATACCTTCATCATCTCTAATGGAACTGTAGTTACAGTACTAATGAATACTGTAGTTACAGTACTAATGAATACTGTAGTTACAGAACTAATGAATACTGTAGTTACAGTACTAATGAATACTGTAGTTACAGTACTAATGAATACTGTAGTTACAGTACTAATGAATACTGTAGTTACAGTACTAATGAATACTGTAGTTACAGTACTAATGAATACTGTAGTTATAGTACTAATGAATACTGCAGTTATAGTACTAATGAATACTGTAGTTACAGTACTAATGAATACTGTAGTTACAGTACTAATGAATACTGTAGTTACAGTACTAATGAATACAGTAGTTACAGTACTAATGAATACTGTAGTTACACTACTAATGAATACTGTAGTTATAGTACTAATGAATACTGCAGTTATAGTACTAATGAATACTGTAGTTACAGTACTAATGAATACTGTAGTTACAGTACTAATGAATACTGTAGTTACAGTACTAATGAATACAGTAGTTACAGTACTAATGAATACTGTAGTTACACTACTAATGAATACTGTAGTTATAGTACTAATGAATACTGTAGTTACAGTACTAATGAATACTGTAGTTACAGTACTAATGAATACTGTAGTTACAGTACTAATGAATACTGTAGTTACAGTACTAATGAATACTGTAGTTACAGTACTAATGAATACTGTAGTTACAGTACTAATGAATACTGTAGTTACAGTACTAATGAAAACTGTAGTTACAGTACTAATGAATACTGTAGTTACAGTACTAATGAATACTGTAGTTACAGTACTATTGAATACTGTAGTTACAGTACTAATGAATACTGTAGTTACAGTACTAATGAATACTGTAGTTACAGTACTAATGAATACTGTAGTTACAGTACTAATGAATACTGTAGTTACGGTACTAATGAATACTGTAGTTACAGTACTAATGAATACTGTAGTTACAGTACTAATGAATACTGTAGCTGAATATACTCCACAAATTATAATATATTTTACTATCTCTTCCATTCTTTTTTACCTGATATGGAAATTAGTTTTCGTCTTTTTTTTCGCGGTGGCAGTGTCGTAATTTTGTTTTTCATTCCCCCCTGTCAGGATAGTGTCTAGAGTTGTCTTCTCCCGCTATTCACTCCATTATTAACTTGCAACGCGATATAACATCTCGAATATTGAACAAAATTTTAGTAACTTTAGGAATAATTTATTAACGGTCAACCTTTTATACATGGGAAGGTATGAACTCTTCATTTCCCTCTAAACTAACCTGATTTGTATTGTAATAAGGGTTAATTCTATGTATAAAAAAAGTGTCCTTTTGATAAAGAATATATACCAGCAAAAGTCATTAGACAATTCGGTGCTTGTTTGGTTTAAAGGCCTTGTTACACGGTTCAAATAAATGTTCGAGTTGGCCAAACCAGTTACTGTAGTCCAGCTACTCGCACAGTGTGACCGCATCAGTCGAGTAACTGTTATGTAGATTCAATGCTATGAACAATTAGCTACTTGCATGCGAGTACAGTGGGACAGCTGCTGTTCAATGTCACGACAGTAAACAGAAGCGTGTAACAAGTCCTTAACTGGTTTGACATGTGATCTGGTTAGAATTTATTAGCAAAAATAAAGTATACAGCTAGGTATACGAGATACATATTATAATAAAATTAGGTATCCTTACATAAGTATATATGTATACCATTTACATATGCTAACTATCCATAATAAACTACTTCCTAGTAAACTTATAGGAATATAACGTAAAATAGGTAATTAATATATGAATTAATATATGAAGCTCTAATATTTTTTACTTTTTATTTTTTTACTTTGAATGCATTGTGACAATATCTCATCTATATTGTTTGTTTTGTATCACAGATACTAAAAGAGAAAAAAATTATTATCTATACCAATAATTTCCCTCGTGTGTTTGTTTATTTATTCATTTGGTGTCTGCTTTTACTCGACGGGTATTAAACATGAAGAATGTAACTATGATACACACGGGAATATATTGACTTGATATTTAAATTCCTTTGTTTTTATTCAGTTTTTATTGTATTTTATCCACAAAATTCATTATACTATGCAGAAAATTTAATTCTAATACAATTTATTAAAAATAACCTAATAACGGGTAAAAAATTTGTATTGATGATGACCCGTTATTTTTAATGGGAAAGTACACTAGTGTTAAAATATTAATACTAATGCATCATCAAATCACATAAACCTCACAGATTGCATATCAAACTACCACCGTTAATTCATATACAAGCAATTATTTCTAATTTCTATATTTAAAATATTTCGTGTACCATTTTCAGGACCAAACTGAGAATATTTTCTTTTGTCTCTAAAATGTCCATTGAAGTTTATTTATTTTTTCTTTATAATATGAAGACAATGATAATAATTATTCGATTTTTTTTTGTAAAAACTGATATAATTTACGTTCGAAACACTCATTTATAATAAAAATGTATAATCTTTTTAAATATGAAATCTACGGGAATTGTTTCGATAATTTCATTTACTATATCTTCCAGTTTTACGAATTGTGTTTCACTGATTTAACATTCAACCAATAATTTGTTATTCAGGAACAGAGCGAAAGATTCGGCTTTCCAAAGGATTTCTTCTTTTAAATTAAATACGCTACAGTTACTCTGACATCGATGAACTGAAAGGAAAGGCAGAGATGCAGTGTTTGTTGTAGTGATTTTCATTATATATAATTATAAATAATACCTACATTCATAAATATATGAATTAATTATATTCAAATTCAATAATATATAATCCATTTAAATTTGATAGTTTTCAAGATAGTCAAGTTTAGTAATATTTAATCATTTTTTATTAACTTATCTCAAAATATTTAATCAATTTGTGATTTAAAAATAGATGATCATTTTTATTTTTAAAATCTTTGAACAATTTAATATAATACAATCATATATATATATATATAATGTGCGTTATTTTAATACTTAAATTATTAAACAAAAAAGTATATTATAAAACACTTAAGATATATATAATTAAAAAAAAAAACACTATTCAACTTTCTCAGAAATAAATTTTGAATAGTAATTTCAAACAGGAATCAGGAATATTCCCATTACTCTAAAATCACCTTCAAGAATTCACCATTCCAAGTCAGGATTTGCTAAGCCCAAAATTACATTTTTAGAACGTTTCAACATTTAAGTTACGTCCGTAACATTTTAACATGGAATGGTCGGAAGAAATTTATTCAAAATTGCCAAACAAATTTCAGATGGCAGGATTTTCATTATAACAATGAATTGCATGCAAATGTAGTAGGCAGCACTGGCTAAGCCTCTGGAACCTGAAGAGGACTCAGATTCCATCTATGAGCCTCATATTTTATGCACTTATGAATAATATCTTAACATTGCAAATTTGAAAGTTAAATTGCTCTTTTTTTTTGCTTTTATAAATCAAGAAATAACGGTTCCATATTTTCGGACACGGAGAAAATAATATTAAAATAAAAGTTTAATTATATTTATTATACATATATTTTTTCTCCCATGTCCGAAAATATGGAACTGTCTGATAATTCAGAACATACCCTTATATTTAAATCTTGTTTAAATCAACAATAACTGCCAAATAACTTGTAAATAATCATCACCGATTTATTCGTGAATAAGTTCCGAGTAAAATAATCATGGATACAATAAAAGTTGAATAATAATAATTATAATACTTTTGGACGAAAGTGTGGAACTGTCCGACAAATTGAAACTAATACCAATTTCTTTATTTTTCCAATTCTTTACCTATAATACAGGTTCTATCTTATTTTCTTTATATTATATTTATACTATATTTTCTAGACATTATAAACGTATTCACTTAAAAGGAATATTTCTGATGATCCAGTTTGAACACAATTCTAGAAACGAATAAATGTCCCTAGTTTTAACTTTCATTGTTTTTACATGGAATATAAGTGACTTAATGTCATTGATATTTGAGGTAATGTTTCACTATTCTAATTTATATTTCTATAATTTAAGTTAGGATTCTTGAGATTCAAAATAATATCTTAACCCTAATGAGTTTGACGTTCAGAATGTATCGGAAGGTTTGATTATGTGATTAAGAAACACATGTATTTATAGAACACATAAGGATACATAGGTTTATAAGACATTGGCAACTGAGAGAGCTGAGCTGTGATTGGGTGGAGTGTGACCCAATCACAGCTCGCACATGTGTGTGTACTCCATGAAAACTTGGACTGTAGTGTGTTGAGTGGTTACCTAGCTGTATTTCTACGTTGTCACGCCACACGTCACCACAGTACAATTAATTTCCTAATTTACGTGATTTACGCTGATTTTCACCTATACGTAAATATTTTTTTCTTTAAATGGAAATATATATCTGGTATTCAAGTAGGAACAAAGTCAGGAAAGACCGATAAATTTAAAGGAATGACATGAACGATATAAAGTAATTTAAAAAGGATGTGCTTAGAAAACACACGTCAAACTCATTCGGGCTAAAAGCCCAAATTTTTCATTTTCCAACATAAACATCCAAGGTCTTATTCCAAAAGTTAATTATATTGAAATTAAAATATAAAACACAATGTTATTTTAATAAATTTTGATTCAATTTTAGTTTAACAACCATAGCAGTTAATTTGAAGGAAAAAATCAACATTTTTGTATATAACAACTAATAGACCATAAACTAATTTTTGATTCAATATCCTGAAAATGATTTAAATAATGTTATGCTAATAAATATTTCAAATCTTAGCAATATTATAAGAGAAAATAATCACCCAAGTTTTCATTATTATATTTATAACTTTGAAGATGAGTTAATGATGCGTAGCAATAATAAAAATAAACTCATCTTGTAGATACGAATGACAACAACATAATATTAACAAAAATATTGCACTAACAATGTCGTTTGCTGAACGTAAAAAAAATGGAGAATATTTATCTCAATTTTTCCATCCTGTTATTGTGTAAGAATTTACATACGCTACTCATGTTGAACTTGAAAATAACATCATTATTTAACATCTAGAATGTAAGGAAATAATGAAAGTATATGATTTCAATTATATGAAAAAATAGTTTTAACATACTTGGAATAAAAAAATGGAGGATATTATTCGCTTTAGTTAAAAAAAATTATAATAATTATGATTGTGATAATATGCTTTTAAAATCATAAATCTTAATAATACTGTAGATGAAATTAAATATCGAATACTATATACCGCTGGTTTAGAACGATTTAATACGTTTCAATTTTCTCCGTCTTTAATATCTTCAGGATCTATTATTTTATAATCATATTGTCACAACCATAACAATAATATAATGAAGTTTATTCTATGTTTTATTGTTTCGAAATTGAAGATTGAGAAATCTGAGAGCGACTTGGTTATTGGAAAATAAATTGCCTCTTGATGTGTTTGTAGAGAAACGTTCACTTGGAGTGGAAATTGCCAGGGAAATAATACACATTCTAAAATTGACCTTATTCAACTATTTATTTTCCTCATTTATAATATTTTTAAGGTTTGTTTAATTTTTAACTTAATTTGTATTTAAAATATATTTATGGCATGCTACGTGCTATCGTAGAGTTACGAAATCCAGTCAGTTAAGTATTCCTGAACAGTTACGAAATCCAGTCAGTTACGTTTTCCCGAACGGTTACGTTTTCCCGTACAGTTATGTTTTCCCGTACGGTTACGTTTTGCCGTACAGTTACGTATTCCCGTACAGTTTCATTTCCATACACCGAATTCATTGGTGAATTCAATAAAAATAGTTATTTATATTCAAGATAAACGTTAAAAACGATTAATATTAACACCCACTTTGACATATTCTAACAAACTGTCAGTATATTTCTTTTAATAAGTTACAAATGTAGAAAATTGATGAAATTTGGAATAATGTTAATTACCCTTATTAACATTACTGGTAATTAACAATTCTAAGTTAATTAGAGAATCTATCGTAAAATTTATTTCCGATGTTTAATAAGTTCACAAGTTTTTTTTTTAGGTTTATAGTGTTATCTTCAATTAAATGATTTAATTGAAACTACAAATCATATTTTCATACAACACGTACCACAGACAATGAATTCAACAGATACCTATACTTCTTATTATGAAATAGTTATACCAATGTAATACAGAGAAGAAAGTCTACGTAACATTGCACACCAACTTCTGTGCTGCGCGATGATGAAAAGTTGTGGAAAAAGTTGCATGCACCGATGCGTTACATGGAAACTTAATGGATGAAAACTCAGTTTGCACCAACAATAAACTAACTTTTACTCCGTGAATTTGTATCAGAATTTCACTACAGGAAAGTACAGATTCGATTGAATTTAAATATTTACTGTAACAGAAATAATTGAAAAATTATATAAAAATAGAGGAGGTAGTGAAAAAATTAACGTTATTCCTATTCCTATTTAAATTTAAATTTTTTGATTGAATTATAGATTTTTCATTATTGATAAAGTATATTCCCTATTTTATTTTGAATAAAATTTCAATTAAAAAAAAATTAACAATATTTCTTCAAAATGTTAAATTAAAATAATTGGTAATTTCTTGAAATGCTTCTATATCTTACATTACTAATAGTTACTTACATTTACTGATGAAGACAATTTTAATTACTCCATCACCTGCAATTCAATTATCAACTCCAGGTCTGGTAAGCCAATACACCGTTACCCGTTATAGCTAATCCATATCGCTGTAACCTTGCCCCCGATACACTTCCTGTGTGTCATCACGCTAACAGTCTCTCCAGACTGTAGTTAAACACCATGAAAATGTATTAATTATTGGAAAATTTTACTGAGAAATATATTTCAGTAACATTTTTAACGAGAGAAATGTTGTTAAGTCTACGGTACTTACTAAGAATATTTAGTTATTTTTACAGAGAATATAATATTTTAAGTCTACGGTGTTTACTAAGAATATTTTAGTTACTTTTTCACCGAGATAAAAAATGTTGTTTAGTCTACAATTAAGTGTTTACTTACTAAAAATATCCCAAATTATTCCTCATAATTGGCCAATATTAAAGACAAATAGAGGTCGTTTGGGTATTACCTTTATGGTTCTTGAAGAACATTAGTTAATTCGTTAACTCGAATGATAGATAACTGTTAAGGGTTGAGACCAAATTAAATATGTAATATCACATATTATATATAGATATATAATATAATTATTCAACTGAATTATTTTTTTCATAAAACTTAAATATCTTTTCTAATTGTCGCTTCTAATTAATTTGCAAGTTGAAACCACACAATCAAAGCATTTCAATTTATTTTATTCCATTGATTCGATAGTGATTTTCGCATGAATATTTCATCCGTCCAATGCATCGCCACCGATGATTTAAAAATTAATCTGCAGAACCATAGAATGTATCATTTTTTATTCAACGAATATTGACAGTTTTAGAGGTAGTAATAATACTTATTGACTTATTTAGATTGCTCTGCAAATTTTAAACTATAAATTACACTGATTTGGTTGGCGTAAATAGGACATATAATCATTACAACATAACTCTTTTCGTCTAGTAATAACTTATATTAAAAATTATTATTTCTATTCAAATTAAAAAAAGGTCTTGAAGGCTGAGTCACGTTTCCCGTATAGTTTAGTATTCCCGTATAGTTCTGTATTCTCGTGTAGTTCCGTATTCCCGTACAGTTGCGTATTCCCGTACAGTTCCGTATTGCCGTACAGTTCCGTATTCCCCTATAGTTTCACATTCACTAGTGACTTCGTGATAAAAAGCTGTTTCTCCATTAAAGATAAGTGTTAAAACGATTAAAGTAAACACCCACTGTGACACGTTCTACCAAACTGTTAGTATATTTATATTATAAGTAACTAATGTACGAAATTACGTAACGGTCGGAATATCGTAACTTACCCTAATGAGTTTTAGAATTATACTGTAATTGGTATCGAGGTAAAATAACAAAATTTAAGATATAAATTATAAGTTTATGGTTATATGTACATATATATAATTAAAAACTGAAATATTTTGTTAAATATAAATTCATTTCAAGTGATTCTATTTTAATGTTTTTAAATAATGTCGCTATTTTAAGAACTGCCAATCAGTCAATTTGACTGGTTTTTATTTTTCAAACATTTGTATCTCATAAATTAGTATTGGTAGACACTGTCTCTTGACATTACAAATTAAATTCTAGTGCTATAAATGTAACCTTAATTGTTATTTGATTTAGATCATTTCACTAGAAATTTATGTTGCTATTATTAGGTCTAATTTATCAACTAGTTAACTACTCACCAAGAAGAATGGCTCGGAAATATCAATCTAGAGAATTAAATAAGAAAAGAGAGCTAGCTCCTTCACTCTAAAAAGAATGTTATACATCCTTCTGAAGGTAATTCAATGTTTCTTGTACAACATTGCCTCAATGATGCACTTTTTCATCAGATTGTCTTTAATATAAATTGTCTATTTTTCTCCGTTCACATCCTTTTCAATTCACTTCACATCTGCTTCTGACGAAAGTTTAATGTAACACAAAGATTTATGATGAACAGTTTGCTTTTAAATTGTCAGTGTTTTAGAAATAGGTTGTCCATCTGGAAAGAAATGGAACAGAATTAGTAACTATAATTTTCGATTAAGAATTTAATTATTGTTATTTCAAAAACTAGAAAAGTGTTAAAATAAATTGGAACATTATTTTTAAATCATTATTTTAAATTTTTTTTGATCTTTCCATATTTTTAAAGCAAAATATAGTTTGTATTATTGTCTGTCATAAGCACTGTGTAAATATCTATTTAAATGTTATTCGAAAAAATTTAAACTAGTGATCGAAGCTGTATATAATTCGTATATATACTTTTATTTACCACAATAGAGATTGATATTAATCTGTATATCAATAATTAACGAAAGGCTTTAAAAATAAAAGGGAAAGAAAGGAAAAATACATGTTTGCTGATGAAGACAAATTAACTCACCACTTTCTTTATATATATTTTCATTATATAGATGTCTGTTTTAGAATTATTAAACATAAAACTCGTAAGCTTCTCTCACAAGTTAACGTCACGTTTGTCAACCAGCCATGGCAAATAATCCACTTGACTATTACGTTTGTTGCCATATCTCACAATATAAAAAACTGTTGCTAGAGCTCACAACACAAACAATTATAACTAGAATATAAACATGGTTGCTATAGCTCACAATTTAAAAATCATAGTTGCCATATCTCACAATACAAACAATGGTTGTTAGAACTCACAATACAAACAATGTTTGTTAGAACTCACAATATAAACAATGGTTGTTAGAGCTTAGAATTTAAAAATCATAGTTGCCATATTTTACAATTTAAAAAAAATGGTTGTAAGAGCTTAAAATATAAAAACAATGGTTGCCAGTGTTCACCAAAAAAATTTGAAAGAGCTCACCAGAAATAAAGATTGGACAAAGATGCCAAAGCTCACCAGAAATAAGGAATGGACTATGGTTGCCAGAGCTCATCAGGGAAAGTTTTGTGTAATAAGGAGTCAGAAGATATTTCATTACGCCCATCATTTGTGAGTTTGTGTCAAAGTTTCAGACGCTAAGTTTTGTTCTTTGGGGCAACTGGGATTTCATTATCTAATCTGCAATGAGGCTTAGTGACTGACTGCAATTACAGTTTGCAGATAGCACTATCTAACAAACTTTCTCGTCTATTACTTGATTATCTGTGGTAGGTGACTTAATTCGATAAGCTGCTTTCTTGTTTAACTTCTTCATAGCGATGCACATTTGATTCCTCTTCCAATTGATTTAACGAAAATATGAATAAATAGAGAAACCTATCCCTAAACATCGAAACACGCGTAAGAAAGATCGAAATATTCACTTGCAGAGATAATGTGTATCATCTATCTAACAACGACTGGTGCCACTAATCCCAATGTAGATTCACATGTCAACCTTCACTAACAGTGTCCCATAAACAAAGTGTCTTTGGAATCCCTTCCACTGTTGTCTCCTTGATGATGTCAATCTAGATGATGAATATGAGTCACGTTGAATGAGAGAGATGAAGCAGGAATGTATTTCTGATATACTGAGTACTTGAGTCAATAAACAATTACCATCTTCAGCATTCCATACAACTTTTAGCTCTCAATAGTTTTCCAACTTCATCTCAAAGATGGGTATTATATTTTACGCCTTAAATTATTCACCCCTCGTTTTAATTTCCTGGAACTCGAGTTTGTATTGAATAATAAATTATACTATGATTTAGAACGTGTACAATAATATTGTTTAATCTATATGAATTCTTAGATTGGCAAATGACTCTGAATATGCGAAATCGAATGTATGAAGTCAAAATTCTCAGCTAAATTGAAATGGATCATTGTCATTCGAGAAGTTTACCGCCCAGACGTAGGTACAGCTCTTCCAATTGATTGATGAAGCATACCATAATGCTGAAAGTTTTGTGGAGAAAACTTCATATTTCAGCCCATCCATATTTCAAAGGCTCAAAAACTAATAATTGCATGACATGACCAAACTCAAAGCCTGGACTCGAGTCCCATTGGAAATAGAATGGGCAGTAGAAGGATATGATGAGGAAATGGAAGTGGATAGTTGCCATAGGTCACCAAGAGAAAGTAAAGGGTTGCCAATTGTCACCAAGAGAAGTAAAGAGTTGCCAATTGTCACCAAGAGAAAGTAAAGGGTTGCCAATGGACACCAAGAGAAAGTAAAGGGTTGCCAATTGTCACCAAGAGAAGTAAAGAGTTGCCAATTGTCACCAAGAGAAAGTAAAGGGTTGCCAATGGACACCAAGAGAAAGTAAAGGGTTGCCAATTGTCACCAAGAGAAGTAAAGAGTTGCCAATTGTCACCAAGAGAAAGTAAAGGGTTGCCAATGGACACCAAGAGAAAGTAAAGGGTTGCCAATGGTCACCTAGGAAAGTAAAGAGTTGCCAATGGACACCAAGAGAAAGTAAAGGGTTGCCAATGGACACCAAGAGAAAGTAAAGGGTTGCCAATTGTCACCTAGAAAGTAAAGAGTTGCCAATGGACACCAAGAGAAAAGGGTTGCCAATGGTCACCTAGGAAAGTAAAGAGTTGCCAATGGACACCAAGAGAAAGTAAAGGGTTGCCAATGGACACCAAGAGAAAGTAAAGAGTTGCCAATGGACACCAAGAGAAAGTAAAGGGTTGCCAATGGACACCAAGAGAAAGTAAAGGGTTGCCAATGGACACCAAGAGAAAGTAAAGGGTTGCCAATGGTCACCTAGGAAAGTAAAGAGTTGCCAATGGACACCAAGAGAAAGTAAAGGGTTGCCAATGGACACCAAGAGAAAGTAAAGGGTTGCCAATGGTCACCTAGGAAAGTAAAGAGTTGCCAATGGACACCAAGAGAAAGTAAAGGGTTGCCAATGGTCACCTAGGAAAGTAAAGAGTTGCCAATGGACACCAAGAGAAAGTAAAGGGTTGCCAATGGACACCAAGAGAAAGTAAAGGGTTGCCAATGGTCACCTAGGAAAGTAAAGAGTTGCCAATGGACACCAAGAGAAAGTAAAGGGTTGCCAATGGACACCAAGAGAAAGTAAAGGGTTGCCAATGGTCACCTTGGAAAGTAAAGAGTTGCCAATGGACACCAAGAGAAAGTAAAGGGTTGCCAATGGACACCAAGAGAAAGTAAAGGGTTGCCAATGGTCACCAAGGAAAGTAAAGGGTTGCCAATGGTTACCAAGAGAAAGCAAAGGGTTGCCAATGGTCACCAAGGAAAGTAAAGGGTTGCCAATGGTTACCAAGAGAAAGCAAAGGGTTGCCAATGGTCACCAAGAGAGAGAAAAGGGTTGCCAATTATCACCAAGAGAAAGTAAAGGGTTGCCAATTGACACCAAGAGAAAGTAAAGGGTTGCCAATGGACACCAAGAGAAAGTAAAGGGTTGCCAATGGACACCAAGAGAAAGTAAAGGGTTGCCAATGGTCACCTAGGAAAGTAAAGGGTTGCCAATGGACACCAAGAGAAAGTAAAGGGTTGCCAATGGACACCAAGAGAAAGTAAAGGGTTGCCAATGGTCACCTAGGAAAGTAAAGAGTTGCCAATTGTCACCAAGAGAAAGTAAAGGGTTGCCAATTGACACCAAGAGAAAGTAGGGGGTTGCCAATGGACACCAAGAGAAAGTAAAGGGTTGCCAATGGTCACCTAGGAAAGTAAAGGGTTGCCAATTGTCACCAAGAGAAAGTAAAGGGATGCCAATTGACACCAAGAGAAAGTAAAGGGTTGCCAATGGACACCAATAGAAAGTAAAAGGTTGCCAATGGTCACCTAGGAAAGTAAAGAGTTGCCAATTGTCACCAAGTTAAAGTAAAGGGTTGCCAATTGTCACCAAGAGAAAGTAAAGGGTTGCCAATTGACCCCAAGAGAAAGTAAAGGGTTGCCAATGGACACCAAGAGAAAGTAAAGGGTTGCCAATTGTCACCAAGAGAAAGTAAAGGGTTGCCAATGGTCACCTAGGAAAGTAAAGAGTTGCCAATGGACACCAAGAGAAAGTAAAGGGTTGCCAATGGACACCAAGAGAAAGTAAAAGGTTGCCAATGGTCACCTAGGAAAGTAAAGAGTTGCCAATGGACACCAAGAGAAAGTAAAGGGTTGCCAATTGTCACCAAGAGAAAGTAAAGGGTTGCCAATTGACACCAAGAGAAAGTAAAGGGTTGCCAATGGACACCAAGAGAAAGTAAAGGGTTGCCAATTGTCACCAAGAGAAAGTAAAGGGTTGCCAATTGTCACCAAGAGAAAGTAAAGGGTTGCCAATTGATACCAAGAGAAAGTAAAGGGTTGCCAATTGACACCAAGAGAAAGTAAAGTTGCCAATTGTCACCAAGAGAAAGTAAAGAGTTGCCAATTGTCACCAAGAGAAAGTAAAGAGTTGCCAATTGTCACCAAGAGAAAGTAAAGAGTTGCCAATTGTCACCAATAGAAAGTAAAGTTGCCAATTTTCACCAAGAGAAAGTAAAGAGTTGCCAATTGTCACCAAGAGAAAGTAAAGAGTTGCCAATTGTCACCAAGAGAAAGTAAAGTTGCCAATTGTCACCAAGAGAAAGTAAAGAGTTGCCAATTGTCACCAAGAGAAAGTAAAGAGTTGCCAATTGTCACCAAGAGAAAGTAAAGTTGCCAATTGTCACCAAGAGAAAGTAAAGAGTTGCCAATTGTCACCAAGAGAAAGTAAAGAGTTGCCAATTGTCACCGAGAGAAAGTAAAGAGTTGCCAATTGTCACCAAGAGAAAGTAAAGAGTTGCCAATTGTCACCAAGAGAAAGTAAAGAGTTGCCAATTGTCACCAAGAGAAAGTAAAGTTGCCAATTGTCACCAAGAGAAAGTAAAGAGTTGCCAATTGTCACCAAGAGAAAGTAAAGAGTTGCCAATTGTCACCAAGAGAAAGTAAAGAGTTGCCAATTGTCACCAAGAGAAAGTAAAGTTGCCAATTGTCACCAAGAGAAAGTAAAGGGCTGCCAATTGTCACCAAGAGAAAGTAAAGAGTTGCCAATTGTCACCAAGAGAAAGTAAAGTTGCCAATTGTCACCAAGAGAAAGTAAAGGGTTGCCAATTGTCACCAAGAGAAAGTAAAGTTGCCAATTGTCACCAAGAGAAAGTAAAGGGTTGCCAATTGTCACCAAGAGAAAGTAAAGAGTTGCCAATTGTCACCAAGAGAAAGTAAAGAGTTGCCAATTGTCACCAAGAGAAAGTAAAGTTGCCAATTGTCACCAAGAGAAAGTAAAGGGTTGCCAATTGTCACCAAGAGAAAGTAAAGAGTTGCCAATTGTCACCAAGAGAAAGTAAAGTTGCCAATTGTCACCAAGAGAAAGTAAAGGGTTGCCAATTGTCACCAAGAGAAAGTAAAGGGTTGCCAATTGTCACCAAGAGAAGTAAAGAGTTGCCAATTGTCACCAAGAGAAAGTAAAGGGTTGCCAATTGTCACCAAGAGAAAGTAAAGGGTTGCCAATTGTCACCAAGAGAAAGTAAAGGGTTGCCAATTGTCACCAAGAGAAAGTAAAGAGTTGCCAATTGTCACCAAGAGAAAGTAGAGTTGCCAATTGTCACCAAGAGAAAGTAAAGAGTTGCCAATTGTCACCAAGAGAAAGTAGAGTTGCCAATTGTCACCAAGAGAAAGTAAAGAGTTGCCAATTGTCACCAAGAGAAAGTAAAGGGTTACCAGTAGAACATATCAGTTGCCAGAGCTAACCAAAACATATACTTAATTGCCAGATGTAATCAGGAGAAATATATAGTTGTTAGTGGTCACGTGAAAAACCAAATTGTTTCCAGATGTTATTAAGTAGAAGTTACTCGTTTTGGGAGCTCATCAAGTATGAGTTTATGATTGCTTGAGCTCACCATGAAAAAGTTAGAGCAATAAAGAGTGAGAAGATGTTTCATCTTGGCCATCACTTCTGAGTGTGTGTCCAAGTTTTTGCAGCAAGAAGTTTGCGCAAGAATATGTTAGTTTTTCATTGAGGAAAGTCATGAGGCCAATGAAATGAATAGGAAGGGTGATAAAAAATATTAATAAAATTATACATTTACGTTTTCGCTTATTAGTTTGATACAAATGGTGTTTGTATGGTTTATATAGGGTAAGATCCGAATTACCGGTCAGTTGCACATCTTCGGTCATATAAGAAAAAACGATATTTTAATAATTATTAAATTTTATTCTAATTGGTATCCATGATAACTGCAGGTATCATGGATACCAATTAAAATAAAAAATAAATAATTATTAAAATATCGTTTTTTCTTATATGACCGAAGATGTGCAACTGACCGGTAATTCGGAACTTACCCTATTAACATATAATATTTCTCGAGACTATAATATTACAGGCTTACATTACCGTACGTCACTTTTCTGTGTTTTTAATCCCGTTATCCCCCATTGACTGAAGGCTTCTCTCGCATCTTTATCAACATTGACAGCGGAATTAATTAGCTAAGCAGGGATGAAGAGAAAAAATTTAATGAGTTGCGTATGTCCTTTGAATACAATGAGAGCTCCGTTGTATGTAGAAGCCATTTTATTCTTTGTAAACATGAACCTACTATGAATGAACATCTCGGGGTCATGACATTTAAGTTAGAATTTTATATATTCATTTATCTGAACATGATATTCCCTAACAAAGTTCAACTCAATTAAAACACTGGGATTATACGTTTCAATTGTGTGAAATTAGTTTATATAAAATGAGGGAATTAATTTATGTATGAAGATGACCAGTACGATATTATGTTACTTATGTTTACTTTCACAGTAGTCTTAGAGTGGGTGATATATGAACCAATCAATTTACCAATGACCAATCATGACTTTTCTTAATCATGACTTTTCTTAATCATGACCTATCTTAATACCTACCACATCCTACCATTATTATTAACATTTAATTATTAGTCTCTTTTCAATTGCATGATTATTTTAGAAGAAACATCTGTGTTAATGAAATCAGTCATTCTATAAAATACGGAAAAAAATTTCTGTGATATATGACAATTTGTAAAGAACTTTTTTTAATAATAGGAGGCAAAGGAATCATCCAGAAATTAGAAGTTCATTCACAAAATTGGTGAAATTATAAGGTTTTGTTTATTTCATGTTGCGTGAATTCTATTTTTTATTGAAATTAAAGATAAAAATACTTTACGTATAGGGTATATTAGCCTGTATTCTAGATAGGAGATTATTAAATATAAAGCATATAGGATGAGATTATACGGTAAATTGTTTTGTAATTCTGTAAAATGAACTTCATTTACCAATATTTATCTGGGCAATATTGTCCCAATATTGCAATGTTGTACCAATATTAGGGTAATGTTGTACCAATATTAGGGCAATTTTGTACCAATATTAGGGCAATGTTGTACCAATATTAGGGCAATGTTGTACCAATATTAGGGCAATTTTGTACCAATATTAGGGCAATGTTGTACCAATATTAGGGCAATGTTGTACCAATATTAGGGAAATGTTGTCCCAATATTAGGGCAATATTGTCCCAATATTGCAATGTTGTACCAATATTAGGGCAATGTTTTACCAATATTAGTGCAATGTTGTCCCAATATTAGGGCAATGTTGTCCCAATATTGCAATGTTGTACCAATATTAGGGCAATGTTGTACCAATATTAGGGCAATGTTGTACCAATATAAGGGCAATGTTGTACCAATATTAGGGAAATGTTGTCCCAATATTAGGGCAATATTGTCCCAATATTGCAATGTTGTACCAATATTAGGGCAATGTTTTACCAATATTAGTGCAATGTTGTCCCAATATTAGGGCAATATTGTCCCAATATTGCAATGTTGTACCAATATTAGGGCAATGTTGTACCAATATTAGGGAAATGTTGTCCCAATATTAGGGCAATATTGTCCCAATATTGCAATGTTGTACCAATATTAGGGCAATGTTTTACCAATATTAGTGCAATGTTGTCCCAATATTAGGGCAATATTGTCCCAATATTGCAATATTGTCCCAATATTAGTGCAATGTTGTACCAATATTAGGGCAATGTTGTACCAATATTAGGGCAATGTTGTACCAATATTAGAGCAATGTTGTCCCATTATTAGGGCAATGTTGTCCCAATATTAGAGCAATGTTGACCCAATATTAGGGCAATGTTGTCCCAATATTAGGGCAATGTTGTCCCAATATTAGGGCAATGTTGTCCCAATATTAGGGCAATGTTGTCCCAATATTAGGGCAATGTTGTCCCAATATTAGGACAATGTTGTACCAATATTGGGGCAATATTGCTCCAAACCATTATATGTGACAATTCAGTTAAAATAAAATTACATAACACAATCTTAATTAAAGGCTACTATAGTTACTTGAACGACTTAAGGTTATATATTCAGTTTCACAGTAATAAAATAAATAAGGGTTTTTCCCTTTGATATGACAGGAATAAATCCTTCTTGCCTGGGAAATTCCCTTAATATCCCAGGAATAAATCCTTCTTTCCTGGGAAATTCCCTTAATATCCCAGGAATAAATCCTTCTTGCCTGGGAAATTCCCTTAATATCCAAAGAATATATCCTTCTTGCCTGGGAAATTCCCTTAATATCCCAGGAATAAATCCTTCTTGCCTGGGAAATTCCCTTAATATCCCAGGAATAAATCCTTCTTGCCTGGGAAATTCCCTTAATATCCAAAGAATATATCCTTCTTGCCTGGGAAATTCCCTTAATATCCCAGGAATAAATCCTTCTTGCCTGGGAAATTCCCTTAATATCCCAGAAATAAATCCTTCTTGCCTGGGAAATTCCCTTATTATCCCAGAAATAAATCCTTCTTGCCTGGGAAATTCCCTTAATATCCCAAAAAATAAATCCTTCTTGCCTGGGAAATTCCCTTAATATCCCAGAAATAAATCCTTCTTGCCTGGGAAAATCCCTTAATATCCCAGAAATAAATCCTTCTTGCCTGGGAAATTCCCTTAATATCCCAGGAATAAATCCTTTTTACCTGGGATATTTTCTTAACCGTTTAGCGGGCAAGTATCACTGGAGTGATACACCATTATTTAAGTTCATTATTTTTTTCGTATGTTTAACTACCATTATATTGTATTAATAAATCACAGAAAATAACAGACATCGTTGTATTTCAAATAGTTAATAAAAAATGCAATAGAACCATATTATAGTTTACAAAAATAAATAGCAATAAAAAAAAATTATGAAAGAAATTCACATGAATAAAATATCTTGAAAAGTGTTAAACTATGACATACTAAAAATTTAGACCAATCTGATGATTTTATCGGTAAGTTTCTGTTAAAAGGTTAATATCCCAGGACTAAATCCTTCTTGCCTGGAATATTCCCTCAGTATCCCAGGACTAAATGCCCCCTGCCTGAAGTAGTACCGCTTGCTCAGTCATGCGTAATGTACGAAAGACTCCACACACTGTTTATACAGGACAGGCTTGCCGTTCATTGTTACATTCGCAACTTATTTACATATTCATCAGATATGGGAAAGTTTCAATTGGATAAAGTATGCTCAAAAAACTCTTCACGCTAACAAAAACTAAAACAATTTAAGAATTCATAGATGAAAATTTCACAGATGATGATTAAAAGGAAGTTTTTTCGTATTTTTGGACTTACGCAAAATATTTTAAAGGGTGAAAATCATATCCTGCAAATCTGCCGATCTGATGATTTTATTTTATAGAATGAGAACTTATATCGAATCAATTTTTACCTTTCTCTAATTCTTTAAATGTGCATAAAATGCATTCACGCGCATTCTTTGGAATAATTTTTTTTTTCTGAATAATAAAGTTGATTTTGTCTCCATGGTGACTGGACCTTGAAAACCACATGTGAAGACTAGAAAATTCGTCATAAGTTGGTAGGTTGGTAAAAATGATAATGGAGAAGATTTTAACATAATATATTGCTTGTTAATTTATATAAAATGTTATATATTACTAAATAGCACGTATAATAATGTGCAATATTGCCCCAATATTGTTATAACATTACCAATAATGTGAAAATTTGTGACAATGTTGCTCTGAGAAACATTGTCCCAAAATGAAGGGTAGGTATAATAATCTCTTTCTCTTGTTCCCCCCTCTCTCTTCCCATTCCTCATTCTCTTTCCTTCCCCATTACTCCCTCTTTCTCTCCACTTCCCTTTCTCTCCCCTTCACTTCCCCCTCACTCCCACACTTCCAAACAAGAGATACGACACACCAAAATAATTCTCCTCTCCGTGGTTCCGATTCATTGACTCGAGAAGCCTTCACGGAACGTATAGGGTTCAAAATATCTCCCCTCTTATTTCACACGTCGAAGGTTCACTTCAGAGAGGGTGGAACATCTTACAACCAGTAAATCAACCAAGAGAATTGATAAATTAATTATTTTGAAAGGAAGAAATAAATTAAAAGGTTGTAATTTTGTTAGAGAGTTTCAGTAGTGCAGGCAAAATTGGAGAACAAAATTAAAATCATTTTTTATGCCTATTTCCAATCTCGTACAAGAGATAATATTAGATTTATTAGATTATAATTTATCTGAATTTGGTGGACTTACCGAAAAAAAATTGCTCTTTTTATACATATTCTACATATTATATATCATTATTTACGTATATTTTATATTATTATTATGTAATAATAACATTATAAATGAATTATATATTACTTAAATGCATAGAATTATTCATTGACAACTGTAGTACTTAACGTTTGTTCCATTTTATTTATTTATACTAAAAATCGAGTTACCGGACGGTTCCCCAATCATACCAGTTAAACCAAAAATTGAATAATAACTATTCCATTTTAAACTCAAAAATTAAGTCATGTTCCATCTTAGAAGATTAGGCATCCAATAAATCTTCTATGACTCTTCCCTTGCCACCGAATCAAGGCCATTCTATTTCGTGCAGATTGAAGATGATTGTAGTCTCAAGATTCAAACCATCTGTGTAGCAATTTTTGGGATGTGAATGAATATTTTGTCGGTTTTGCAAATTTGCCGCGGGTAAATATCTGGCACAATTTCTAGTCTTATTATTTGAACAGAAAGTGACTGAAGAAATACAATAATAGATGAGAAGGAATAATTTATATATTGTGTGGGAGTTTGTGATATTATTGAAGTTGTGAATTTATTGGTTTTGAATTCAATATCCCTGTTGTTTCGACTTCTGTTAGTCATTTCTAGACATTTGTTAGTCATTTGTTAGTCATCTGATAGTCATTTGTTAGACATTTGATAGTCATTTGTTAGTCATCTGATAGTCATTTGTTAGACATTTGATAGTCATTTGTTAGTCATCTGTTAGTCATTTATTAATCATTTGTTAGTCATTTGTTAGTCATCTGTTAGTCATTTGTTAGTCATCTGTTAGTCATTTGTTAGTCATCTGTTAGTCATCTGTTAGTCATTTGTTAATCATTTGTTAGTCATCTGTTAGTCATTTGTTAATCATTTGTTAGTCATTTGTTTGTCATCTGTTAGTCATTTGTTAGTCATCTGTTAGTCATTTGTTAATCATTTGTTAGTCATCTGTTAGTCATTTGTTAGTCATTTGTTAGTCATTTGTTAGTCATCTGTTAGTCATTTGTTAGTCATCTGTTAGTCATTTGTTAGTCATCTGATAGTCATTTGTTAGACATTTGTTAGTCATCTGTTAGTCATTTGTTAGTCATCTGTTAGTCATTTGTTAATCATTTGTTAGTCATCTGTTAGTCATTTGTCAGTCATTTGTTAATCATTTGTTAGTCATCTGTTAGTCATTTGTTAGTCATCTGTTAGTCATTTGTTAGTCATCTGATAGTCATTTGTTAGACATTTGTTAGTCATTTGTTAGTCATCTGTTAGTCATTTGTTAGTCATCTGATAGTCATTTGTTAGACATTTGATAGTCATTTGTTAGTCATCTGTTAGTCATTTATTAATCATTTGTTAGTCATTTGTTAGTCATCTGTTAGTCATTTGTTAGTCATCTGTTAGTCATTTGTTAGTCATCTGTTAGTCATCTGTTAGTCATTTGTTAATCATTTGTTAGTCATCTGTTAGTCATTTGTTAATCATTTGTTAGTCATTTGTTTGTCATCTGTTAGTCATTTGTTAGTCATCTGTTAGTCATTTGTTAATCATTTGTTAGTCATCTGTTAGTCATTTGTTAGTCATTTGTTAGTCATTTGTTAGTCATCTGTTAGTCATTTGTTAGTCATCTGTTAGTCATTTGTTAGTCATCTGATAGTCATTTGTTAGACATTTGTTAGTCATCTGTTAGTCATTTGTTAGTCATCTGTTAGTCATTTGTTAATCATTTGTTAGTCATCTGTTAGTCATTTGTCAGTCATTTGTTAATCATTTGTTAGTCATCTGTTAGTCATTTGTTAGTCATCTGTTAGTCATTTGTTAGTCATCTGATAGTCATTTGTTAGACATTTGTTAGTCATTTGTTAGTCATCTGTTAGTCATTTGTTAGTCATCTGTTAGTCATCTGTTAGTCATCTGTTAGTCATTTGTTAGTCATCTCTAGGAGGCGTTTTACGAGTTTCTAATTCGTTGCAAATTAAATTAATGATTTGCCTCGAGTCTACGGAGTGAACTCATGAGAACTCATTTATTCTCTTCATATTTCAGGCTTTATTATTTTAGACGTGAAGCGTCTGTCTTGTGATATACCACTGGAACGTCATAGAGCAAGATAACATAATTAATAATCTTATTTTTTGGTTTATATTAACAATGAGCCAAAATTATTCAAACAATTTGAAACAATAAAATAAACTCATAATATAAGCCACTCGTCGTTCATCTTACATGTTTTCTTACTCATTCTAAGGGCCTAAATATGGTCACTCGAACTGTAAATGGTTAATAATAAATGTCAAATTTTACTCATTTCTCCCATGTCGAATATCCATACAAATAAGAACTAATTAGGTACTCTAAGTAGCTAAAGAGAAAATGTAGGAATTATTTCTACTTCTTCGTTGCTATGGTAATTTCCTTATGAATTTTTATCGCTGAATTATCGCCTTCACTAACTCTACTTTATTATCTAGTTATCTAAAACACAAGCAGAATTATTATCATATTTCGATCTTTATTATTTCAAACGTGTAGCGTCTGCCTCGTGCTAAACATGTTAACAGTGTTAATAATCTTTTTCGTTATTTTATCCTATGTCATACCGAATTATAAATAGAAAGCACAATGAATGGCTAAATCTCTTATATTAATTCATACCCACTACTACAAATAACGCCTATTTAAGTCTCAAAAAGAACAGACAACTCTTCCTCCACTTCCTAATTGCTTAGAGTACCCCAGACTCTCGTTCTTTTTCTTTGGTGCGGAAAAGTGCTTGAAAAATCTTTAAAGCAATTAGAAAATGAGAAAACTAATTGATATTGTAGCTGTGGGCTTTAAAACTGACGGATGGGGTAAAGATCTCATCCGACTAATTGGCACTGACGAACACTGACTTCGAAATGAAATGGAAATGACTGCTAATCTAACCTAAAGAAAGACAGAGTGCTGGAAAATAGTCTTCAGGGACGTACACACGCAGGGTTTTTTAAGTCTTTCCACCAGACTTTTTGCTTAGCTCCTCCTACTTTTTCCAGGAGAAAATGAAAAAAAAACAATAAAATGATACCTGCAGGTATCATGTATACCAACTAAAATAAATAACAATTATATCTTTTTTTCTTATATTCTCGTGGAAAAAGTAGGAGGAGCTTAGCAAAAAGTCTGGTGGAAAGACTTAAAAAACCCTACGTGTGTACGACCCTTAATGGATGTAGGATAAGTTACAAGTTATTGGACGCCTCTCCTTTTATATATCTGTTTAACATGTTAACTCATTATTTTAATACAGAATGTTAAAATTATTGATATATAGTTTTTTCTCATATGTCCACAAATATGGACAGGGAGTTTATTGGTTCAGATTAAATGTTACATAATATAATGAATACTTATTGATATGATGAAAATTGAATTTAACATAAATTATACATTATCAGTTAAATTTGTGTCATTAATTTCACCGCTTCATATCAAATCGAAGCACATGTGCATAATGACAGTAAATCTCATTAATGTGTAATTGGTGACTAATTAATTTCCTCTGCACAAAATCATTTACTCACTTTCATCAAAGAGATAATAATTGAAATTGAGAGGCTAAGTTACGTATTACCGTACAGTTACGTAATCCCGTACAGTTATGTAATCCCGTACAGTTACGTAATCCCGTACAGTTGTGTAATCCCGTACAGTTATGTAATCCCGTACAGTTACGTAATCCAGTACAGTTATGTAATCCCGTACAGTTACGTAATCCAGTACAGTTATGTAATCCCGTACAGTTAAGCAATCCCGTACAGTTACGTAATCCCGTACAGTTATGTAATCCCGTACAGTTACGTAATCCAGTAAAGTTATGTAATCCCGTACAGTTAAGCAATCCCGTACAGTTACGTAATCCCGTATAGTTATGTAATCCCGTACAGTTACGTAATCCAGTACAGTTATGTAATCCCGTACAGTTAAGCAATCCCGTACAGTTACGTAATCCCGTACAGTTAGGCAATCCCGTACAGTTACGTAATCCCGTAAAGTTAGGCAATGCCGTACAGTTACGTCATCCCGTACAGTTACATAATCCCGTACAGTTACGTGTTCCCGTACAGTTACATACTGAATGCAGTTACTTATTATATCGTGCATTTTAAAGTATTTAAAGTATTTATTTCTAATTGCAAGTAACACATGTACGAAATTACCTACCGGTCGAATCATCATAACCTACCATAATCATTATACAGGTACATTAATACAGGTACATTAATACAGGTACATTAATACAGGTACATTAATACAGGTACATTAATACAGGTACATTAATACAGGTACATTGATACAGGTACATTAATACAGGTACATTAATACAGGTACATTGATACAGGTACATTAATACAGGTACATTAATAAGCTCTCTATCATGTTCACTCTACCTCTCATTGAATTTCCCTCCTCTTCCTTTGTTCTGTCTCCTCTTCTTCATTCTGTTTGTTTCTCTTCTTTCAAAGTTGATTAGTGTTCCAATGAACTAATCAGGAGAGCCTCTGCCTACACTACATACCAAGTGACTCCCTTACCCAGTCACGAATTATAAACGCTAACTGATGGCGGTAATCCACGATGAGACAAACTTATACGACTATCAATTTTTCAACGAATAATTCATCCACTTATAATGAAATTGTAATCAATCCTTAATTAAGAACAGTGACGTATAGTCTATGGTAATTTTTAAAATCCGTCTAGAGGTTGGAACGTCACAAAATTAGGGTAAGTTCGACTTATCGACCGGTTTCACATTTTCGATCAAATGAGAACACAATATATTATTCAACGCTTTAAGCACTACTTATTTTAATTGGCATCCATGATACCTGCAGATATCATGGATACCAATTAAAATATTAAATTATATATTGTTTTCTTCTATGGTCGAAAAGGGGGAACTGGTCGATAACTCGGAACTAACCCCACATTGCAAAGATGGCATGAAGCAGGCCAATTCAATCCATTATAAAAAAAGAATATTAAAGTAACATATAAATCCTACCTATTAGGTTAGATACAACAAATCACTCGAAAATATTTTGTCGTACAAGTCCTCCTTTCTGTTCGAATCTTCAGAATATAAAAGCGTGACTCAGCATTTTATAACATCCCAAATCTTTCGCTATTTTTTTTTTCTCTAAATAACTCAATTAAACTGATTTTGCAGATGCGATTTTTTCTATCTTGGAAAATTTTAGAGATTATTATTTACAGTTTAATATCATTTTTATCAATAAATGTAATTAAAATTTATTATTTCATATGATAATATTTTTCACAATTAATTAGGTAAGAGGTTTCGGAGGTCAAAAGGAAATTAAGTACAAGGGACTAGAAGAAGCAGTCAGAATGGAAAATGGCGTCATAATGTTTTATACCTTATTATTTAACTTCAAAATTTTAAATAATTTTCTAATATAATTTCCGTTTTTTCTTCGTTTTAATGATTAAGTTACAAGAAAATCTTCTTTTTCTTCACAAGACACTTCCACATTCCCAGATTTGGACTAGCCATTAATTCCTATTGAATTTCTGTGTTCCAAGTTTAGGAATCACTAATTGAGAGTCTCTGCATCTGCATTCCAACTGTTAGAGATTCCAAATGCAGGCAGGAATCTATGGAATGGAGGTGTGACGTTCAAACCCTCACAATTCCAGAAAATAGTCAACTGTCAAATGTCCCATCGGGAATTGAGGCGAAAATATTAATACATGGAATATTTTACCCAAAATAAGTATATTTAAATTTTTACAGTTAGGGAAACATTCATAAAAATATTAATAAATAATCACATATATTTTAACAGTTAGATTCATATTAAATTTACTACTTAGATTCATATTAAATTTACTACTTAGATTCATATTAAATTTACTAATTAGATTAACATCAAATTTACTAAATAATCTCATATATTTTAACAGCTGAGAAATCTGCAAACTGTTTCTAATAATAATTACTATGAAATTTGGACATAGATAATAACCGTTCATTTATTTCTAAAGGTTCATTAATAATAAACTTTTTGATCATCAGTGATTATTCGCATTGATGAGTCTCATTAATGAGCAATTAGTTCGATCATTAAGGGTCTCTAATGAGTATAAAATTTATCAAGAAATTATTATTTCAAAACATAAATCACTCTATTGTACAGAACAGTTTCCAATATATTTTGAACCATTAACCCTCGCGATTTCCCGCATTTTTATAGCTTTACATTATAAAATCTTTTGCAACTGACCGTATTCGAGAATAAGGAACTTAGTTTTCAAGGCAATAGTCATAGCACGAGAACTATGTATTTATGTTCCAGTTATTGCAGCAATGAATAAAATTTTATGGGCCATAAGCCAATGAATAGTGAATACTGGATGAAAACCGAGGGAATGTAGTATGGATATGAAAGTACAGAGTATAGTATTATACAGCAATGATAGTACAGAGTATAGTATGGTACAGCAATGATAGTACAGAGTATAGTATGGTACAGCAATGATAGTACAGAGTATAGTATGGTACAGCAATGATAGTACAGCGTATAGTATGGTGCAGCAATGATAGTACAGAGTATAGTATGGTACAGCAATGATAGTACAGAGTATAGTATGGTACAGCAATGATAGTACAGAGTATAGTATGGTACAGCAATGATAGTACAGAGTATAGTATGGTACAGCAATGATAGTACAGAGTATAGTATGGTGCAGCAATGATAGTACAGAGTATAGTGTGGTCTCACAAATTGGTCTCTGTACAACAAATTACATTATACACACAAGCTGGTCTCTGTACTGTAGTTTACGCACAAGCTGGTCAACTGTATAGAAGTCTACGCACTAGCTAATCTCTGTTTGGTAATCTACACACAATTAAGCTGGTCTATGTATAGTAGTCTAGACACAAGCTGGTCTATGTATAGTAGTCTACACACAAGCTGGTCTCTGAATGGTAGTCTTCACACAAGCTGGTCTTGTCGAAACTCTCAATACAAATTGGGTAAATGAATGAACAGAAGCGTGAATGTTTGTCAGGTTGGTTCGCATGCAGATTGCTTTCACAATTTACATGTAAATAAAGTGACTCTCAAACATTTGACGGGCACTGGTGCATTCTTTTCAAGTATTTGTAAACAGAACTTAAAATATGATTTTGATGGAAATTATTTCACTTAAGCTTTTAGTAACTACAAAATATATTCAACAAACGAATTACCTGTATTTTTTTTCAAATTTTCTTTTGTTCAAATTGAGAGTGTGTGCTAAAGTGCCGAATTTTCTACGTTCTTTTCCTTTGTATCTTGTGATAGATTATTGAAGCGGAGTGCAATAGAGCAGGAGATTCAAGGAGATGATTTACGTATGCTACTGCATTATCTGCAGCTATGATTACCTGTGAAGAAGAATGCATGAATCTTTGTCATCATTAATTACCGTCTGCTTGGAGAGATTCATTCACTTTTCAGTTGAAAGAGAATATCGTTTTTTGTATGCAGAAGAAGATGAGATGCAGTGCCAATGTGAACTCTTCTGCATAATTGACCCTTCTTCCTTTACTGATTTTATTACTTAGTTGTAACGACTAAATATTATCACTAGAACGATATAGGCTTAATGTTGTAATATATTTATATCCCTCTTAAAGAGCAATTTTAGGGTACCTCTCATATTTTAATAATCTTCATGAATTTCGCGCACTTCACTTGATGAACAAAAATGAAAAGTATAATATCAAGATCCACACCCTTTTCTTCGGGGATATTCTCAGGTTATTTCTAAAAACTTTGCTCCATGTCCAGGGTGTCATTTCCTTTTGTTTCCTTCCGTCTAACTTAGACGAAGACTTTTGCCCAAAATGTGAGCTTCGAACACGAGGGCAGCAAGAAATATAATGGAAGTCTGGAAACTTGCGAATGGAACAAATTTCAAGACAAATTATTATACATGGGAGGGTGTGAATATAAAAAGTCTAGATATTTTGAAGTTAATTTTAAAAATCATAAAATAGAAAATTAAATTTTAAATATACCTACTTAACAGATTATTTATTAATTGTCACAAATATCGATCAAAGATAGGTACTTAGGATTTTACGCAACTTAATAAAGGATGTACAAATGATATTATATATACATACTCTATATATATATATAAACTATTCAACATTCAATTCGATTCCAAAATCGACAATATTACAATTCTAAAAATCGCATTTGAGAATTTTTTTTACATAATTTCAAATTTTCTCTCCTACATCTTGCCAACATGAGTTTGAAATTTTAATGCATTCCAAGTGTCTACTTTTTCCAATTTGTTCAATAGATCACATTCCCTTTCCTCCGTCGGTACAACTTACAGCTGAACTCAGCAGGTGCAAAAAAAAGGCGTGTTTGCGAATATTTCTGGGTAGAAAGTTCCAAAGAACCACACTGACTATTTGCATGAAAGAATTTATCTGCAGAAGCTATGGTACAAACTCCTGCCTTGAATCTAGGGTAAGTTACGAATTATGAGTCTGTTTCACATCTTCGGTCATATGAAAAAAACGATTTAGTAATATATAAATAAATTTATTTCGATTAGTATCCAGGGTACCTACAGGTAATCATGGAATCCAATTAAAATATAAATTATTTAATAATAATTAAATCGTTTTTTTCTTATATGACCGAAAATGTGAAACCGACCAATAACTCATAACTTACCCTATTTAACATTGAGACACGTATAGAAATTGATAATTTTTCATCAGAATTGCAGTCAATTTTTCCATTTATCAGATATAAGAATAAGTAACCCATAACTTTCTTACAGTACCGAATTAAACATTAATGTATACATTACACATCACATGAAAAGATGGCAATATGTTTCGAAAGTATGATATGAATTATACATTAGCAGCTTCCATATTTACTATGCAGCCTGTGCAGGACATTCATGTGAATATCAAAATATTATTGGAACCATGGTAACTCATCCCCAATGAATTTATTGACATATATTATAAGATGTACTATCAGAGAAAAGAGTCACTGTGATGATGTACTGTCAGAGAAAAGAGTCACTTTGATGATGTACTATCAGAGAAAAGAGTCACTGTGATGATGTACTGTCAGAGAAAAGAGTCACTGTGATGATGTACTATCAGAGAAAAGAGTCACTTTGATGATGTACTGTCAGAGAAAAGAGTCACTGTGATGATGTACTATCAGAGAAAAGAGTCACTGTGATGATGTACTGTCAGAGAAAAGAGTCACTGTGATGATGTACTATCAGAGAAAAGAGTCACTGTGATGATGTACTGTCAGAGAAAAGAGTCACTGTGATGATGTACTATCAGAGAAAAGAGTCACTTTGATGATGTACTATCAGAGAAAAGAGTCACTGTGATGATGTACTATCAGGGAAAACAGTCACATTGTACAAAAATTACAGCTTTAGTATTTAATTCTGCAAACGATTCATCAAATTTGTTTTGGTGTCTCCACACAAACGATACGAGGCTCTCTTGGAAAAAGTTTCTGATGAGAAAAGCTGTCAGAAGACCGGAAAAAGCGATAAAATTAATGGAGAAGAGACGAAAATAAGGACAGACATGACTGAAGTGTACTTCTATACTCTTCAGAAGTGACTCTAAACACAAAACTAACAGACAGTTTGTGAATCAGGGAACAGAGGGAGGTATCATGGGGTCTCCAGAAGTGACTCAAAAACACAAAACTAACAGGCAGTTTGTGAATCAGGGAACAGAGGGTAATATTGATTTGTTTTACCCAGCATACAGTAACTTTGAGAATATTGTAATCAGCTGTTCGAATCTAGTTTGACGTGACCACGCGTGACTGGTAAATCTTAAAAATTGCATTGATTGCTACGTGAATAATATGCTTTTGTGGTGAATCACTACTCGTCGTCTACTAGTTACTTTAACCGTTATGTTCCTGTACCTTTGTTTTACCAAACTTTATTTGTATTTTAATCTCCCATTCTTCACTAAGATAATGCATTAACCCAAATATTATTGATATATGATTTCATGATTATTATATTACACTATTTTTGAATATGTCTATAGTAAAATAATTCATTTTTAAACTCATTTCGGTGGTACAATATCTATGTATGTACAGTGGTATTAAATAGTTGAACTAAAAATTTCATATTTAAATATCAATTTATAATTGTAATAAATAGTTTAATAAATTTGTTAATTTATAAACAATATTAAATGGTAATATATAGTTCTAATTCTAAATTTTAATTTTATTCACACACTTAGATGGTACCAAATGATTAAATAAGTTTCTAATTCTCTCTATTTTCCCCGTTTTCCCTCTCTCTCTCTCTCTCTCTCTCCCTCTCTCTCTCTCTCTCTCTCTCTCTCTCTAAATAGTAAATACTTCCCTCTTCAACCTGCCATTCATCTCCAGTTGATTTCCCCGTAGACTAATTTATAAAGACAAACCTAATTAACTTCTGGCATTTATTAGGTGGGCTAAATCTCAAAGGCTATTACTGAATATAGAATCAATATATTGGGGGTGAAGTACATATTATCATATGGCAATTAAATACAGAGTGGAAATTTATCACTTTAAAATGTATTACATTTCTATTGATTCAGTTAGAACTCCGTACTCTATGGTGGGGCTTTAGAAGATTATGTATGGTCCCAAAACATCGATAATATGGGTAATTAAAATATTGCAGATAGTTTTAATAAACTAGCATCTGTATAATGAGTATCCAAATAATGATTAAAATAGTGAGTATCCAAATAATGATTAAAATAATGAGTATCCAAATAATTAATAAAATAATGAGTATCCAAATAATGATTAAAATAATGAGTATCCAAATAATGATTAAAATAATGAGTATCCAAATAATCATTAAAATAATGAGTATCCAAATAACCATTATAATAATGATTATCCAAATAATGATTAAAATAATGAGTATCCAAATAATCATTATAATAATGATTATCCAAATAATGATTAAAATAATGAGTATCCAAATAATGATTAAAATAATGAGTATCCAAATAATCATTAAAATCATCACAGTTTCTAAATTAAAAAACTTCCCTAGCAGATCATCCATTCCTAAACTGCGGATCCATTAATTCCCATCGAATTGCTATGTTCCAAGTTTGTGAATCATTAAGTGGGAATCTGCTGATCTGCATGCAAACTGCTGCAGAGATTCCAAGAGTGGACTGGAATTTAGGAATAGAGTTGTGATATGTCACAGTTAATGTTTAGAATATACTACATGAATTTAGGCATTAGACTTTCATTTTGATATTTCGATATTCATAGTTAAAATTGGCAATTATTTCTCCGATCAATTTTTCAGAAGGAAAAAGAGATAAAATACAATTTTAAAACTATATCGTGAAGAAAAAGTACCAAGTAGGATTACCCTTTTAAATCTTCTATGCCCCACCATAAATTTCCCATTTTAATTTAATCTTTCCCATTTATGGCCCCACCATAACTTTCTCTCTCAATCTTCTATGGCCCCACCATAACTTTCTCTCTTAATATTCTATGGCCCCACCATAACTTTCTCTCTTAATATTCTATGGCCCCACCATAACTTTCTCTCTTAATATTCTATGGCCCCACCATAACTTTTTCTCTCAATCTTCTATGGCCCCACCATAACTTTCTCTCTTAATATTCTATGGCCCCACCATAACTTTCTCTCTCAATCTTCTATGGCCCCACCATAACTTTCTCTCTTAATATTCTATGGCCCACAAAAATTTCCCCTTTAAATTTCTCTCTCCTAATCTTCTAATATTCCACGACTCTCTCCGTTGTTTTTGTTATTCGCAGTTTATTTTATAAGTTTATTTATTTCTCCAGCAATCCATTTATTTTTTATTTCCATTTAGCTTTTAAGAATGAGGTACAAATATTGAAAGGTTAAACCATCAAAACTCCACGGAATTTCATCTCAACTTTCCAGTGACTTCCACACCAAAGTTGCAACTGAGGAGAAAAAAGTGAAAAAAATGAGAAATATCACAAATGTCAAAAAAAGGAGAAAAATATACTGCATTGTTGTCGAAACTATTAATAGTGCAGTACTTACGGTGAATAAATACTGTATATATTGTAGTATTTAAAGGAACTAAATACTTTAAATACTGGCAATACTGCAGTATTTACAGTTAATTTTGTTACACATAAGGCACATGCTAATAATTTTATTTTCAGATAACAAAATTGAAATTTAAGAGCACCACAGAAAAATATATGAATCTAGATTATGTGCACTCGGTAGAGCGCATACCTTCGCCGCTGCTTTGTCCCGTTCTCTCCCAAAATTAAGGAAACTGCTAACTGGATAATAACCAATCGTCCTACCTAGTTTCATGCAATATAGTTCAATACTTTTCGAGTTATTGAGTTATAAATGACCTTGACCTTGATCTTTGACCGGATCACTCCCAAAATTCTGCCAGATGGATCCTGGACATTGACCAATTGTACCATCAAATTTCAGACAATTTAGTTGAATACTTTTTGAGTTACAAATGGCCTTGACCTTGACCTTTGACCTTAAACCCGATCGCTCCCAAAATCTCAAAAAATGGTTCCTGCATATTGACCAATCGTCCCACCAAATGACCATGACCTTGACCTTTGACAAGGTTACTCCCAAAATTCTACCAGCAGGTCACTGGACATGGACCAATCGTTTCACCAAATTTCAGGTAATTTGGTTGAACACTTTTTCAGTCAAGTGAATAACAAGATGATAAATAAATAAATAAATAAAGACGGTTATAATATAACTTTCCGCAAGATTGCGAAGGTAACTAAATAGAAATAATATTACTTCTATCTATGAATTATTAGGTTGTGAATCATTATCAAAATATCGAGAGCAATTTACATTCAGATTTTATACTCAATTGTATAGTAATTTTTTAATGAGAAAATTTATTCAGAAATGCATCACTTACAAAATTTTATGTAGGAATATTTATATATTGATTTTTTTTCTGAAGCCAGTCCTGGTACTCTTTATTTGAGTATCATTGCGCAACTAAAACATCTTAATTTTAACTAGTTTATCAATGTTAATAACCACTTATTTAACACTTTTTTTCTTCATTACTACCAAAATAATATCAATACTTCATATAATCAGAAAGGTATCATAATGTATCGACAGAAAATGACTAATCATCAAATTCTGAAGATATATTCCAAACTGGAGTATTAATGAGAATTCTAAGATTGTTGCTCTAATTGTTAGAACATTGCCCCAATATTGTTACAACATTGCCCCAATATTGTTACAACATTGCCCCAATATTGTTACAACATGATCAATATTGTTACCATATCGGGACAATGTTGCCTCAATACTCAATGGGTAGTTGTGATATTTATTATATATAATATACTTTTATATTCCATATTTAATATTAACTTCTGCTACTTAATTCTGCCTCGCTTTCAGCAGCTCAGTAATCAGGCCACAGATAAGGCTTCTCATTCACACTATCAATTGAACGTACCTTCCATGGAAGTAGTGAAGAACTTATCAATTATAACACCAATCATATTTATATATATCATAAGTAATAAATGTACGAAATTGGTAGCGGTTGCAGTAACGCAATTTAAGGGTCGTACACACGTAGGGTTTTTTAAATCTTTCCACCAGACTTTTGCTAAGCTCCTCCTACTTTTTCCACGAGAATATAAGAAAAAACGATAAAATTATTATTTATTTCAGTTGGTATCCATTATACCTGTATGCATCATATATACCAACTAAAATAAATAATTATCATATCGTTTTTTCTTATATTCTCGTGGAAAAAGTAGGAGAAGCTTAGCAAAAAGTCTGGTGGAAAGACTTAAAAAACCCTACGTGTGTACGGCCCTTTAGCCTAAAACTCCTCTAAAAAATTCACCATCTCTCATTGGTGGTTAAATTTGTTCGCATCTTATTGGCTTCACTGTACTGAAGGGAAATAACTTCCAATCTGTTTTTTCTCTTTCCTAAATTAGATTTAGACAGTTCTAAAGTAATTGGACAGAAGCCAGAAAGATGAGATGACAATTGAATTAGTTTATTGTATGACAATATATATACACTGTAGCCGCTATTGATGGTGGTTCTTGTCATGGATATACTAGTTCACACGTGCCGTTAAGAGATATGTCATTTTTGAATAAAGCAATTTTATGCTTACTGATAAAAGTTCAATTTATGTAATCATTTTTATCTCTGGTTCTCTTTTTACTCCAATATTTCTAGTGAATAAAATTTTATTTAGTTATTTAAATAATTTATTGAACTGTTATCAGAATAATTTTTATCCATGTTACCAACGGCTTGCCAAACGTATAATTAGGTTAATGTGACGGACAGACAGACAGTTGCCGCTCTTATTTAATACTGATTACTATAGTTACCATATTCTTTACATGATTTAATATTAATTCGGAATTTACAGGAGATAATTTAAAAATAGTTTTAGTTGAAAAATATATTTAATTTGAATATAAATTACAGACAAATCATTTCCAGACGAATAAATTTGTCTAATATTATCCATAAATCTCACCTAAGGATTGGATACCAGTCATTACGTCACACTGTAAAAAAAAATATATATATATTAGACAAAAAAATATATAATTAATAATAAAATGTGTGTTTAATGTAAATTCTGAAAGTATAGTCATTTGTACCTCCTCAATCACAATGCTACTAAGCTCTTAGTTATGTTGGTACCTCTTCTTCCCTGTTATTTCTTTTTCTTTATATTCTCTGTTCCGATCAGAACACAGCCCAATGCACCGTAAATTGTCAATAAATCTACGGAGTGCGCACTCACAACTCTGATAAATGAGAAAATAGCAGTGATGTCACTTCAGAGGAGCTGTGAAATGCTGCTTATACACTTGGACTGGTGAATGAGAAAGGAGAAACTAACGGGAAAATTGACAGTCACAGTGCTCGAAAAGTTGGCATTAACACAGATCATGAACAAGACTGATGTTCATAAAATCCTGAATACCTACTTTCCGAGTACTACGAGTCTAATTGAGTGTCTGGGTAGTTTAGTATTCTGCTATTCGTAAAACAACTAATTCTTACCATTACAATTTCTTTACCAATTTTCAATGTATGGTCAATTTGTAAACTTCCTTTAATTTCTAAACTGAAAGAAAAACAATTTCTTGCCATTTTCAAGACGGTAATTCTTAGAAATTATTTCTAACTTCAAGTGATCAAGTGACTCGTGCAAAAGTTAACTAATTTACTAAATTGGACACAATTTAGCCCCTGCGAAAAACTCTCCACATCACCAGGCCAAATCACTTGGATAGTTTCCCAGGCTAAATCACTTGGGTACTTTCCCAGGCCAATTCACTTGGATACTTTCCCAGGCCAAACCACTTCTCAAACACAACTATATTAGAGCTCTTTCGCACGGCCGTTTTTATCATGCCGCAGAAAAGAAAATTGAGCATGAAAAACGCTACGGTTGAATAAACGTATGTGTTTTGTATGCACACTTATAGATTGATCGTTTTTTCACGCTGCATTTTTGTTGAAAGAAACGTCCCGTTTGAAATATGCCTCATGCGTCATTGATACGTTATTTCATTTGGAGGAATTGGTTCTGTCTTCTAGATGCCGTCAACGAGGTGGAAACTGACATCTGATGATTAGACGTTGTTAGACGTTAGAAGGCGTTGTTTTAATGCCTAATAGCTGAACTGACGCAATGAATTTCAATGAAGGCATGCCAAGACATTTCTTCTTTCCATATAGTGAAGGAAGTAGGTAGGTACTGCTTCTATTTACATCTCAGGATGTTAACCTTTACCCTGTTTTTACGACAGAGACTAGGGTAGGAACTATTCGACTTGCAGCTATATCAGATATTTGAAAATGTTAAACTTATTTTTTCGTGTTTTGCATCATTTCAATTTATATTTTCATTGAAACTTTTATTGTTATAATTAATTAAATGCTGTTGTAGTGTAATTTATATAAGAAAGATTATCTTATTTTAACGCGTTATTTCCTATTCATGATAGCTACATGATAAAAATACGGAACTAACCGATAAATTGTAACATACACTTAATGTAATTACGAATTATCGGTCAGTTTCACATCTTCGGTCATATAAGGAAAATTTATATTATAATTGTTATTTAATTATTATTTTAATTAGAATCCATGATATCTGCTGATTTCATGGAAACCAATTAACGTAAAAATTAAATAACAATCATAAAATAATTTTTTCTTATATGGCCGAAGATGTGAAACTGACCGATAATTCGTAACTTACCCTACATATAAAACATGTTTTTCACTTTCAAAAACATTTACTTCAGTTTATCTTTCTATCACTGTACCCTATCTTCCTCCACGTCATTTCTTTCTAACATGTTGGTCTAAAAGAGGTCTAACCTGTCAAAGACAGTGTGTGCAAACATTACCCTATCTAAGCCCCCTCCCCCTATGGGTCCCCTTGAAATCCTTTGGACATTCTCCTCACAATGGCGCTCCGTATCCCCTTCATCACCAGAAAATAGCTAGAAAATAAGAGAGCATATTCGATAGAATGGTTAGCGTAAAATAATAATGGGGGGAATTAAAGCAGGGACAAAGCCTTCTTTATTTTAGAGTAAATTGTGAGTGTGGAATAATAAGCTCCTTAGTTTGGTGGTACAGATGCTCTCCTATTAAGCAACACCTACATTTAAAGGACCGTACACACCGAGAGTTTTTTAAGTCCTTCCACTAGAATTTTTGCTAAGCTCCTCCTACTTTTTCAACGAGAATATAAGAAAACACGATAAAATTATTATTTATTACATTTGGCATCCATGATACCTGCAGGTAGAATGGATGCCAACTAAAATAAATATTTATTTTATAGTTTTTTCTTATATTCTCGTGGAAAAAGTAGGAGGAGCTTAGCAAAAAGTCTGGTGGAAAGACTTAAAAAACCCTACGTGTGTACGGCCCTTCAAACAACACCTTCAAATTATTTCTCTTAGCTTGGTAGGTACTTTTTATAGATACTAGTGCAGTAACTGTTGCTCATTCATTGAGGAGTCAATTAATATATTTAGTAGTATATTATATGCATGAATAGTTTATTGTACATGCATAAATAATATATATGTTTACATATAATTTTAATATATTGTATAGGGATATACAATATATATGATTTTAATAAAATTATTTTTCGCTCTCATTAGTCAACACTATGATGTTAAACATAATATTAATATTAGCCCAAATTATCAGTTTTTCTTTCATTTGTGTTGCTTTGTTTCGACTGGTGGACAGACCGGCAGTAGAAAACAATGCTAACTTTTTTTCTTTTAAACATGAGCTTCTTAATAGGAGTGTGACACACGGACAGACAGACGTGGCTCGTGAACACGTTAATTGTTGTTTCATGAATTGATTTATTTCTTTAATTATTTTTTCTTACATATTATTAATTTTTTTCAATAATGCATAAATTAGTTTTTATTAATAGTACTCTAACATGTATTATTTATTATGACATTAGTCAGCAATAATCAGTCTGAATTTCTTTTTATTAAATTAAGGATAAAAATAACATATTTTATTTCAAACATATCTTAACAATATTCACTGTCAATTGTCCCGTTAGTTTCTCCTTTCTCATTCACCAGTCAAAGTGCATAAGCAGCATTTCACAGCTCCTCTGAAGTGACATCACTGCTATTTTCTCCTTTATCAGAGTTGTGAGTGCGCACTCCGTAGATTTATTGACAATTTACGGTGCTTTGTGCTGTGTTCTGATCGGAACAGAGAATATGTAGGTGGTGATAATTAGAGAATACTTATTTAAGGAATTTAATCCCTCCCTGTAAATAAAGAACATTGTGTTTTTACGATCAATATATTTTATCCTATTATTCTCTGGAACTTTTTTCTAGTGAAACCCCGTTTTTTTTTTAAGGGAGGTACACTAGTTATTATATAAAATGTAGTTTATTATTGTTGTGATTCCAAATAAGGACTAGAGCGTATAAGTTAGTTACTTCACCAATTATCGTATACCTGTAAATTCAAATTACTTAATTTCATTAAAATTATTGAATCTTCCATTCCACATCACTAATTAAAACATCAATACTCCCATTCCAATTATCGGTAATTTTATCTTCTTCCAATTCCCATTCCTAGTTTTTCCGGTAAGTCGAAAGCCTGTTCCCGAAATCCTCTTTGTAATACCAAAGTTAAATCCCCGCGTCGTAAATAGCCAATAATGGCCTTTGAATTCCAGCTCAACTGCTCTGATTCGAACAAACTAAGCACACGGATTAAGACCTCCTTATGCACGCACTCGAATATATGCACTCAAATATATGCACTTGCACTCTGCCAACAATGTAAGTAGTTATTTACCTGGTGAAATGGTGGTAAAATATTTAAACTTTATATTATAATAAAATATCATAAATAATAAACTTTGTTGGAAAAAACTCCATTTATTTCATTTCTGTGACACATTTTATATATATTCAAATTGATTTAATGTACATATATTCCTATTAGTCGAATAGTAAATAATTGATATGTTTTCAACCATAGATATAAGATGCATGAATAATATCCAGTATTCTATCTATGACCTACCTATCAAAATTCACTTTATATGAATTGTTAGTTTCCATCAGCATAATTTGTTATCAATACAGCCTAATAACTAAAAGTCAATATGTTCTTCTTTTCAATCAGTGTATCTAATTTTCAGCCAGACGTGTCAAGCCTCCCATTAGAAAAGTTTATGTGCCATCACTCCCATTCATGACTCCATTAAAAGCAGTCGTAAGGTGTGAAGTATTGGTGATTGCGACCAGGAAACGACATGCAAACTGAAGCCAATGATTCGTAGGTGTGAAATGGGGTAAGTTATGAATTATGGGACAGTTAAACATTCACAATCATATTAGAAAAAAATGTCATTTTACATTTTAACTCGTTATTTTAATTGGTATCCATGATACCTGCTAGTATCATGGATACCAATTCTTCATACAGTTGCCTTATTACCGCACAGTTACTTATTACTGTACAGTTGCGTATTACCGCACAGTTACTTATTACTGTACAGTTACTTATTACCGTACAGTTACTTATTACCATACAGTTACGTATTACCGTACAGTTACTTATTACCGTACAGTTACTTATTACCGTACAGTTACTTATTACCGTACAGTTACTTATTACCGTACAGTTACTTATTACCGTACATGCAGTTACTTATTACCGTACAATTACGTATTACCGTACAGTTACTTATTACCGTACAGTTACTTATTACCGTACAGTTACTTATTACCGTACAGTTACATATTACCGTACAGTTACTTATTACCGTACAGTTACTTATTACCGTACAGTTACTTATTACCGTACAGTTACTTATTACCATACAGTTACGTATTACCGTACAGTTACTTATTACCGTACAGTTACTTATTACCGTACAGTTACTTATTACCATACAGTTACGTATTACCGTACAGTTACTTATTACCGTACAGTTACTTATTACCGTACAGTTACTTATTACCGTACAGTTACATATTACCGTACAGTTACTTATTACCGTACAGTTACTTATTACCGTACAGTTACTTATTACCATACAGTTACGTATTACCGTACAGTTACTTATTACCGTACAGTTACTTATTACCGTACAGTTACTTATTACCGTACAGTTACATATTCCCGTACAGTTACTTATTACCATACAGTTACGTATTACCGTACAGTTACTTATTACCATACAGTTACTTATTACCGTACAGTTACTTATTACCGTACAGTTACTTATTACCGTACAGTTACTTATTACCGTACAGTTACTTATTACCGTACAGTTACTTATTACCATACAGTTACATATTACCGTACAGTTACATATTACCGTACAGTTACTTATTACCATACAGTTACGTATTACCGTACAGTTACTTATTACCGTACAGTTACTTATTACCGTACAGTTACTTATTACCGTACAGTTACTTATTACCGTACAGTTACTTATTACCGTACAGTTACTTATTACCGTACAGTTACTTATTACCGTACATGCAGTTACTTATTACCGTACAATTACGTATTACCATACAGTTACTTATTACCGTACAGTTACTTATTACCGTACAGTTACTTATTACCGTACAGTTACTTATTACCGTACAGTTACTTATTACCGTACAGTTACGTATTACCGTACAGTTACTTATTACCATACAGTTACGTATTACCGTACAGTTACTTATTACCGTACAGTTACTTATTACCGTACAGTTACTTATTACCATACAGTTACGTATTACCGTACAGTTACTTATTACCGTACAGTTACTTATTACCGTACAGTTACTTATTACCGTACAGTTACTTATTACCGTACAGTTACTTATTACCGTACAGTTACTTATTACCGTACAGTTACTTATTACCGTACAGTTACTTATTACCGTACAGTTACTTATTACCGTACAGTTACTTATTACCGTACAGTTACTTATTACCGTACAGTTACTTATTACCGTACATGCAGTTACTTATTACCGTACAATTACGTATTACCATACAGTTACTTATTACCGTACAGTTACTTATTACCGTACAGTTACTTATTACCGTACAGTTACTTATTACCGTACAGTTGCTTATTACCGTACAGTTACTTATTACCATACAGTTACTTATTACCGTACAGTTACTTATTACCGTACAGTTACTTATTACCGTACATGCAGTTACTTATTACCGTACAATTACGTATTACCGTACAGTTACGTATTTCCGGTGAAAAAACGTTTTCTTCATTAATTGTCAAAATAATAATCGAAAACACCACTTGTGGTAGGTTTTAACAAAGTTACAAATGTACTAAATTTTGTAATTTTCGTAAAGAACGTAAGTTACCCATATTCCTTTCATTCCAATATATCTACAACATAAACTAAAAAGCTAAAGTAATATTACATTCTAGACTAAATTTTCCCTTCTTACAGTTTTTATTCACCTTTTTATTAGAAACAAGAGCAGTGTTACTGTTTATTAGAAACAGGAGCAGTGTTACTGTTTATTAGAAACAGGAGCAGTGTTACTGTTTATTAGAAACAGGAGCAGTGTTACTGTTTATTAGAAACAGGAGCAGTGTTACTGTTTATTAGAAACAGGAGCAGTGTTACTGTTTATTAGAAACAGGAGCAGTGTTACTGTTTATTAGAAACAGGAGCAGTGTTACTGTTTATTAGAAACAGGAGCAGTGTTACTGTTCATTAGAAACAGGAGCAGTGTTACTGTTTATTAGAAACAGGAGCAGGGTTACTGTTTATTAGAAACAGGAGCAGTGTTACTGTTTATTAGAAACAGGAGCAGGGTTACTGTTTATTAGAAACAGGAGCAGTGTTACTGTTTATTAGAAACAGGAGCAGGGTTACTGTTTATTAGAAACAGGAGCAGTGTTACTGTTTATTAGAAACAGGAGCAGGGTTACTGTTTATTAGAAACAGGAGCAATGTTACTGTTTATTAGAAACAGGAGCAGTGTTACTGTTTATTAGAAACAGGAGCAGGGTTACTGTTTATTAGAAACAGGAGCAGGGTTACTGTTTATTAGAAACAGGAGCAATGTTACTGTTTATTAGAAACAGGAGCAGTGTTACTGTTTATTAGAAACAGGAGCAGTGTTACTGTTCATTAGAAACAGGAGCAGTGTTACTGTTTATTAGAAACAGGAGCAGTGTTACTGTTCATTAGAAACAGGAGCAGTGTTACTGTTCATTAGAAACAGGAGAAGCATCACAGTGCAGGTTCTTCTATAAAAGCAGCACATGTGTTATTAAATATACATGTAATGAGGTCAAGAATAGCCTATAGCCTCAGTACGATGGGCAATGCCTTCTATGGAACTGACAGCTACATGACCTGAGAATGAATAAAACGTAACTACAGGATAACTTCTTTAAAGCACTAACAAATAGAAAAAAATCCATGGGGTAAGCTCCTAGTTATCGTTCGGTTCCATATTTTTGATGTTACCCTATAACTATAAATTACAATTTACCTTTTTAACTCGTTATTTAAATTTGTATCCATGATACCTAAAGATATCACGGATACCAATTAAAATAATACTTCTTTTAAACCAGAATTAAAAAATCTTTCAATTTTAATGAATTAGACTTTTTATTTGTATTCAAAATATACCTTGAATATAATATTACAAATTATATCTTATAATATAAGGATTTATATTATACATTATATTAGAACTTATATGTTATTTCAATCACGTGAATCCAGAGAAATTTTCAATTTGACTTTTTTCACCATACGAACCTATTTCAATTTTCTGAATATAATAATATTATTCTCTTGAATATCTTTAGGCTTCACTGCAGAAAAACATTCAACTGTTACCATTTCTGAAATGCCATCTCAGTTCATCGATTGATGTGAATAGCAGACGCATTGGAGACGATCTCTACTGTTCTATAGGATAAATAATGTAACTGTGATCTTCTTCTTCTTCCTGGCTACTGTCCAGTAACTTTAGAACTGTCTAAATCTAACTTGTGGAAGGGAAAAAAGATTGGAAGATATTTTATTGTTTGCTGAATTAAACCAATAAAATATTAGGAATAATAATCAACATATTGAATTAAATCTCCAGGTAGCAAAATTTTTGGGACAATATTGGGACAATATCGTTAGCATAGTATTCGGACAATATTAGGATATATATTTTGGACAATATAGGGACAATATGATAATAATGATAATGATAATATTTATTGGCAAGCAAAATACAATGTAGATATGAATACAAGCCAATATAACAGTAAGGAATACTTTCAGGCAAATTTGTAAAATGTGTTATACAAAGCTTAGTCTTTATTTTGGAGTATCATCTAAACTCTAAGCAGGAAAAAAATCATAATTGCTGTGAACAATATAAAACCCAAGTAGAGGACTAAATAGACAAGAACAGAAATCTACGTAAAATAAGTAAAGTACATATAAAATAAACTTAGGTATGGAGTAACAGAGCAAAGGACAAAAGAGAATGAAAAAGTTTATACACAACTATTCAATCATCGTAACTGTTGTAGTCCTCAATATACCGGCATTTCAACGATCGGGCAAAGGTATAAGAACTGTTAAATAATATAATGCATTTATTTAGCATATTTAAAATTAGGACCCCATATATTTAGGACAATATAGGGACAATATTTTTAGAATATATATTTAAGACAATATAGGGACAATATCTTCAGGATAATAAAAGGGCCACTATATTTAAGACTACATTGGACAATATTGGGACAATAGCTTCAGGATATATAGGGACAATATATCTAGGACAGTATTGGGACAACATCTCAAGGACAACATTGGGACAATATTGTCCCAATAAATATCTCTACCTCGCTAAGTTTACTGAGGTAAAGTCACCCAAACATGACTGTAGTTTTTTCGAGTGTGTTTCTTGTTGGTCTGGAAATCCAATAAGAGCACATCATTATAGTGAGTCTTGACAGCATTGCCTGTGAGGCGGAGGAGAATTTTCCAATATTGAGAAGATATGGAGTGATTGCAAATGATTTCACTGTGAATGTTATAAGTTTCGAGTTATCGGACGGTTCCACATTTCCGATCATCTAAGAAAAAATATACATTTTATTTATTATCAATTTAATTTTCATGGATGCTAATTTTAAAAAGTTGGTTTTATTAACTAATCCTATTTTTCAAATGATCGAAATTGTGGAACCGTACGATAACTCAGAGCCTACCCTACTCTAATAAATTCTCAAAATGCTTAGCAAAGAACACTGTAAATAAATCAATATTTATTCTAATTTCTATGTATGGGGTTTCATGAAATAGATATTATTATATATGGGTAATATTTCAATGCAATCACTTATGGACATTGAAATATAAGCCAAGGTATTAAGTTACATTTTAAACTTAAAAAGACCTGAAAGATCTAGAAATAACTCATTAATATTATAATGACATTAATATAAATATGTTAGTGTTAATATATTATTAATATTATATTACCATTAACTAATAATTTATTACAAAGATGAATAATGTAATTACCTCATAGGGAATAGAATCCCTGCAATTTAGCTATTGAAAAGTAAATCGAATACTGGTAGCAAAGTCCGTAGATTTTATACACTATAACATTAGTTCACTGTACTGAGGCTGGGGTTTTTATTCCCTATGAAGTAATACAATTCTTTATTTTTATAATGTGTTATTGTTAATTTATTATCAACATTGTAATGCTAATATAATATTAACTGTTTATGTTATAATAATAATATATTAATGTTAATATTATTATTAACATGTAATAATAAAATCATATTAATATGTTAATGTTGAAATAATTAAAACATGTTACACTGAGGTGTAACTAAATACTTCAATTACCAGTTCACAAAGATGAATTAACTCTTTACCAATCTTTTGATCATATTTAGTCAATTAAAATGAATATAAACGCCTTTATGTTGGACGATGAAGGGTGTGACAGAATTTCTCATTGTTTCGTATATTCATTTTTTTTTTGCGTAATTTATTTCATATGGTGTCTGCCTGGGTGCCGGAACAAGCTACATATTTGTTTATTAAAATCTTCCAGTTTTCTTCTTTATTGTTAATTAAAATTTTCATTTCCGAAGAAATATTTGCTAATTTTTTAATCTCTTTGCTAATTTTTCATCTCTTTGTCAAGTCGTCAATTGTTCCAATAATGTTCGAATAGGAGATTACTTGTTAGAATCTGAATATCTCAGTATTAGAGCAATTCCCATCTGATAAAAACGTGTTGTGCTAATACCTCTCCGAGGCAGTGCCTAAATTATCTAAAAGTAAGTTACTGTGTTATTTAAGATTTAGATAGGTAGGTTTAAAATATGTTAATGTGTATTGGGAAAATTAAAAACTGTTGGGGCACTCAGGTAGACTAGTAAATTGAAATAATTTGTCATTTATAAAATCTTTGTAAAAAAAAGAAATTTTTGAACTTGTTTCTATAATAATTAGTTAATTGATTCATCTTGTTAGCTACGTACTTCTTGTGATCAAAGTAGATATCGAATATTTTTTTTAGTACAGTAAACTTTCTTCCGGTAAATGAGTAGCCACCCTAAGGCTTAAGTAGATTACTTACTATTTAATATCTCCAGCAATCCTATTTATATTTAGGATTAATATTTGTTGCCGTTCTAATTACCTTGTTTAATTATTAACTATAAAATTAGTTGGACCAATTGTGATCCCATTTCTTAATTGTCACAATTATGTATGAATTTATTTTGCTTGGATGTGTACTTATATAGGCATTTATTAATTCCAGGCAATCTGTCCAGTGTTCATGGAAATACAATATTTGGTCCGCTAAGGAGTTTTTCACTGAGTGTATCCCTCTACCGAAACCTTGGTGCGCTCCAGTACCGGAGTGATATTGCTTTTAGTTTGGACTTCGCTTCAAAATAAGGTAGGAGAGTAGTATTAGCACATTACCGCACTAGTTATAAGATGGCAGAAGGCTGGAACTTAGACCCTAATAAAAGACTAAGGGCTAAGTCTACCATAAATCTAAAAAATGAGCTTCAAGAGCACGAAGCTAAATTACGCAACCTCTTAGCAGTAAATGTTGCTAATTTTCCAGATAGCGGAAATTTAAGAGAACATGGAATGTTACTTAAGAGTGCATTCATACAGTATAGACTTTTGAACAAAGCGTATACTGATAGATTGAGGTCCATTTCAGCCATAAAAGAAGCTGCCGATATGATTGCACTGAGACACCAAGTAGACATAGAGTTGAATGAAATTTTTAATTTAATTCAGGAGCTTTTGAAGAAAGCTAACGTAGAGTTGCTCTCTGAAATTGGTAGTGTATGGAGTGTCAGATCCAGAATTAGTGTCAGAGATTCGGTAATCCAGAACCCAGAAGGTGTACAGTCTACCTCAGAGAGTAATTACGAAGAATTTAAAGAGATAGAAGAGGCTAAACAAGAAATGGTTAAATTGTATATAGAAACACAGCAACCCATTGCTCAACCCATTCCCATTGCTCAACCCATTCCCATTGCTCAACCCATTCCCATTGCTCAACCCATTCCCATTGCTCAACCCATTCCCATTGCTCAACCCATTCCCATTGCTCAACCCATTCCCATTGCTCAACCCATTCCCATTGCTCAACCCATTCCCATTGCTCAACCCATTCCCATTGCTCAACCCATTCCCATTGCTCAACCCATTCCCATTGCTCAACCCATTCTCAATGCTCAACCCATTCCCAATGCTCAACCCATTCCCGGGCCTGTGTCCCAAGTCACAGTGGGGAGATATTTCCGTCCACAGGGCTCCGGTTCTCAGTACTTAGGTTCTATGGGTTCAGGTGAGCGTGATGACTTCCAGCATGAGAATCCATATTACTACAGAAACCTTCCTTTTCCTCGAATGCAGCGGAACGAAGTAGTAAATAATGCTAGTTTACAAGAGACTTTGGCGAAGCAGATTCTGACAAAAGACCTGATAAAAAACTCCATAGAAGAATTCGACGGCACAACGTATAAGTTCTGGTCCTGGATCCAGCAAATAAATGGCAGAGTGCAGTCCTTGTCCCTTTCTCCAGGTGAATACCTACAGGTCTTAGAATCCAACAGTACAGGGGAAGTTAAAACTTTAATTAAAGATTTCATGTCTTCCTGCGGATGTATCGACCGAAACAAAGCTAACGATATATTTTCGATACTTAGAGAGCGATATGGCTCAAGCCCACTAATAGCGAAAGACTTATTAGCTAAACTAAAAACTCTTCCACCTGTGCAAAATCCAAACCTTGAAAATTCTCTAAGAGAATTAATCAGCTTGTGCAGGTTGCTTTTGTTCAACATGCAGGATACTGCGGAACTTCAGTTCTTGAACATCTCTAATGGCGCCGAACTAGTAAGGGAGAAGTTACCCCATTTCATACAAGACCGCTGGAGAGTTTTTGGGCAGAGGTACGAGGATTCTCATGGTGGATTGCATCCACCCCTGTCGTCTTTAGTAGATTTCCTCAACCATCAACTGCGTGAGATATCTAATACGAACTACAAGAATATAAATCTCGCGAATAAGCTAACATCTAGAGGAACCACTTCAAGATACGCTAGAGTCTATTCCACTAAAGAATCTACCGTAGAATCAACGAAAAAGTTTTGCTTCCTACATGAAACCTCTAATCACGATACAGCAGACTGCAAACAATTTATTAAATTGAAGTACCATGACCGGAAGAAAATAATCATGGCTAATAGATTGTGCTTCCTTTGTTTGCAAAATCATCTAATGGCGGACTGTAAGACCATAGTGTGTTGTGAAATATGCAAAGGGAGGCATTGTACTATAATGCACAGAGAACCAAAGCATAATGCCGATAAAAAAGGAGAACGAGAGCAAAGGTCGTTTTGTACCAGTTTATGCGGTAAAGATTATACGAAGAGTTGTTCCAAAACTTTTCTCATAGAGCTGTCTTCTGTTAAATATCCAAATCGATATCTCCGGTGTTACGCAGCGGTAGATGAGCACAGTAACTGTACAATGGTGGATCCTTCTGTTGCAAAGTTCTTTGGTGATTGCTACCCAACTGTGGAGTATTCCCTTTCTACTACATCTGGAACGAAGATAGCAACAGTTGGTATGTTAGTGACGGGACTGAGAGCCAGAGGCATCTCAGAAACTAAGATTTTGGAACTTCCCCCTGCCTACACGAACTCCTGTATTCCCGATAACATCGACGAAGTAGCAACTCCAGGTGACGTGAGAAAGCTGGGGAATAAGATGAAATTCGCTCCAAACTTCTTGGAGTTGGATAGAACTGCACAGCAACTGGTGTTGATTGGTAGAGATTGCGGAGAGGCCCTCAAGACTACTTGCTATGGAAGTGAAGCGCCCTTCATCCATAGAACCCCTTTAGGTTGGGCTGCAGTTGGTGAAACCTGCAAAGCTGATTTCAGAAACAGAAATGTTAAAGCTTTCAAGACTACAATTACCGACCACGACCACTTCAAGTTAGAACCAGCATTTCGAAAACCTGAATTAGAAGAAACATTGATTAAGAAGAACGTTTTTCAGGAGTTTGCGGATGACAATATTTGTGCTCTGTCAGAAGAAGAACAACAATTCATGTATCTAGTAGATAAGAGTATCACAACTGATGTAAACGGCAACATCCAAGTCCCTTTGCCATTTAAAGAAAACTTTCTACTTCCATCTAATTGCGAGGCCGTATTCAGAAGAACCAAGAACACATTGCAGCGTCTAAAAAACGACGACAATAAGTTACAACAATGTATCGAATCGATGCAGAAGAACTTGTCAGCAGGCTACATTGAGAAGATTCCAAATGATGAGCTGCAAACTGAGGAAAATTCTGCTTGGTGGTTACCAATTTTCCCAGTGAGTCACCCCAAGAAATCAAAAGTGAGACTTGTTTTTGATGCGTCAGCAGAATACGATGGGAGGAGTATCAATAAAGTACTGTTGAAGGGTCCAGATTGTAACAATCAACTGAGAGGAGTCCTTCTGCGATTTAGAAGGAGTCTGATTGCTTTCGTCGCAGACATCCAGAATATGTTCAGCAATTTTGGAATCCCTAAGGAACATAGAGACTACTTGAGGTTCTATTGGTTCGACAACAATTCACCGGATGGTGAATTAGTCCAATATAGGAATAATTCTCATATCTTCGGTTGTTCATCTAGTCCAGCAGTAGCCAACTTCTGTCTTAGGTATACTGCAAGGGAATTACCTGACGAATCTCCTGCAAAAGAGTACATTAGTAAGGCATTCTATGTCGACGATGGCCTAGCTTCTGCAAACACCCCCGAAGAGGCTGTACTAACTCTCAATGAATCTATAAAGGTCCTCTCAAAATATAATGTCAGACTGCACAAGATCCACTCAAGTTCTCCAAAGGTCTTGCTATCATTTCCTGAGAGTGAACGGGCCCACGGTAACATTGATTTCAAACATGAAGAACTTCAATCACATAGGACTTTAGGAGTCATGTGGAATGCCGAAAAGGACTGCTTCATAATAGATGTCAACGTACCGTCAAGAGAATTTACTAAGCGGGGAATAATTTCCGTTACAAATTCAGTATTCGACCCGTTTGGTTTCGTCATGCCAGTAGTCCTGTACAGTCGTCTTCTGCAAAGAACTATGATGCCCCCGAAATCTAAAATGAATTCTGAACTCGATAGCTACGGTTGGGACGACCCTCTTCCGGATAAATATAGGACGATGTGGGAATCCTGGAAAGAGAAACTATCGTTACTATCACAACTGGAGATTAAGCGTTGCTTCTTTCCTAACTCAACCTTCGTTAATGCTAACCTTGAACTACACGTATTTTGTGACGCCTCAGAAGAAGCGATAGGATATGTTATGTACCTAAAGTCCACTAACAAACATGGAGAAGTTCATGTTTCCTTTGTATGTGGTAATTCAAAAGTGTCGCCACGAGCTGCAAGCACTATGCCACGATTGGAACTCTGCGCTGCAGTCGAAGCGGCGCTAGCAGCAGAAAACATTCTAAAAGAACTTTGTATGGATGTAAATATAGTCCAATTTTATTCGGATAGCAAGATTATCCTTGGATACCTCATGAATACAAAGAGACAGTTTCTCCAGTACGTAACGCGTAGGGTGAGAATGATTCTTGCCGTATCTTCCAGACAGCAGTGGAGATACGTTAAAAGTAAGGACAATCCAGCAGACTTGTGCACGAGGCCGCAAACTCCTCAAGAATTAGCAAAGTCAGACTGGTTGGAAGGTCCGAAGTTCTTGCGTCAAGCTGCTTCAGATGGAGAACTTGAAGTTCTAAGCTATGACGTACAGGAACTACCAGAGACGAAAGCTGACTGCTCTGCCCTACAAACTAGAAAAGGGGAGCTATGCGTAATATCTATTCTAGCTGATAGAGTTAATTCATGGATAAAATTGTTGAGAGTAGTTAGGTTGATATTAAACATAAAGAATTCCTTAGATGTCGCTAAACAGTTCAGAGGAACTAGTCTAGCTCCTAGAGAGCATTTTCATAATTTTGAAATAGCTAAAGTAAGATTAATTAAGATTTCTCAAATGGAATGCTTTGAAGATTCCATTAGATATCTTTCTCAAAATGGCATGTTGCCACTTTCTAATGCCTTAAGTAATCTCTCCCCTTTTATTGACAGATTTGGAGTTCTCAGAGTGGGTGGGAGGTTATCAAATGCAACCATACCTTCTGATCACAGACATCCCGTGCTCCTGCCGCACAATCATGCAATAACAAAGTTGCTTGTCCGCTATTTACATGAGAGTACCTACCACCAAGGGGAAATTATAACTCATGGCCGAATTCGTGAGAACGGGTTCCATATCTTCAAGGGTAGCAAGATAATCAAAAACCTTGTTAAAAACTGTGCAACATGCCGTAAATTGAGGGCAGAAGCGGCCACACAGATGATGGCTGACCTTCCTCCAGATCGTATCGAGGAAATTCCTCCCTTTTCCAATGTTGGTCTCGACTGTTTCGGACCCTATTACGTTCACGATGGGAAAACTACTCGCCGGCAATCTGGAAGCAAGAAAGTGTGGGTAATGATATGTGTCTGTCTAGTTTCGAGAGCTGTTCATGTTGAACTGCTACCCTCGATGGATACATCGTCATGCAGAAACGCTCTCTCTCGTTTTGTGGCTTTGAGGGGAACAGTCAAACTCATTCGAAGCGACAATGGGACTAATTTCATAGCTGCTAAGAGACAGTTGAAGGAAGCTTATGACCTCAATACTGATATCTTGCAAAGAGAACTGGCTTCAAGAGACATAGAGTGGAAGCTCAATCCTCCCAATGCTAGTCATTGTGGAGGAGCCTGGGAGAGGAAGATTGGCTCCATCAAACGTGTTCTCCAAGCTACTATGCACCTCCTTCAGAATAAAGCGTTGTCAAGGGATGAGTTCCACACCCTTCTCCTAGAGAGTGTCAGTATCGTCAACAATACCCCCCTGTGGAATGTGTCCTTCCACCCCGATGACCCCTGTCCACTGACACCCAATTCACTTCTCACTTTGAAGGAATCTTCCTCTTCGACTATGGAGCAATACAGCGAGGTGGATCTACTATCGTATGGCCAAAAGAGATGGAGGAGGGTGCAATATCTGGCGGAGCAATTCTGGATACGATGGAGGAGGCACTACTTGCATACCTTGCAGGGCAGAGAGAAGTGGAGATTCAAGAAAGAAGATCTCAAGATTAATGATATAGTATTGATAAAATCTAAGACTGCTAAAAGAAACGATTGGCAGTTAGGTAGGGTAGTGCAGGTTTGCAGGAGTCGGGATGGATGTGTTAGGTCGGTTTCATTGAAAACTAGAGATAGTGAGAAGTTGTGTCGCTCCGTTCATGATTTAGTGTTAATTTCTTGTTATGAAGACTAGTGGTAATCCAGTTTTTTGTATAAACTGGAAGTGGGGAGTGTGACAGAATTTCTCATTGTTTCGTATATTCATTTTTTTTTTGCGTAATTTATTTCATATGGTGTCTGCCTGGGTGCCGGAACAAGCTACATATTTGTTTATTAAAATCTTCCAGTTTTCTTCTTTATTGTTAATTAAAATTTTCATTTCCGAAGAAATATTTGCTAATTTTTTAATCTCTTTGCTAATTTTTCATCTCTTTGTCAAGTCGTCAATTGTTCCAATAATGTTCGAATAGGAGATTACTTGTTAGAATCTGTATCTCAGTATTAGAGCAATTCCCATCTGATAAAAACGTGTTGTGCTAATACCTCTCCGAGGCAGTGCCTAAATTATCTAAAAGTAAGTTACTGTGTTATTTAAGATTTAGATAGGTAGGTTTAAAATATGTTAATGTGTATTGGGAAAATTAAAAACTGTTGGGGCACTCAGGTAGACTAGTCAATTGAAATAATTTGTCATTTATAAAATCTTTGTAAAAAAAAGAAATTTTTGAACTTGTTTCTATAATAATTAGTTAATTGATTCATCTTGTTAGCTACGTACTTCTTGTGATCAAAGTAGATATCGAATATTTTTTTTAGTACAGTAAACTTTCTTCCGGTAAATGAGTAGCCACCCTAAGGCTTAAGTAGATTACTTACTATTTAATATCTCCAGCAATCCTATTTATATTTAGGATTAATATTTGTTGCCGTTCTAATTACCTTGTTTAATTATTAACTATAAAATTAGTTGGACCAATTGTGATCCCATTTCTTAATTGTCACAATTATGTATGAATTTATTTTGCTTGGATGTGTACTTATATAGGCATTTATTAATTCCAGGCAATCTGTCCAGTGTTCATGGAAATACAATATTTGGTCCGCTAAGGAGTTTTTCACTGAGTGTATCCCTCTACCGAAACCTTGGTGCGCTCCAGTACCGGAGTGATAAAGGGCTAAGATGAGTGCAATTGAAGGACATGATGGGGTGAGGGATTTATCTATCATTTTAGGATTTTCCTTATATCGGAAAAATCTGAAACTTGACCCTTTAAGCTGATATATTAGATCATTTCCGTATTACCCTTTCATTTACATTAAATGTTACTGAAAGCTTCATCCATTCTATGAATTCATTTTGTTAAATTTCGTTTCATCTCATATCCGAATGCATAAACTCTCCCTGTGACGATTAGTGATAGCATGTCGATATCGTGACGGAAAGGAACTGAAACCGATAGCCTTATTATCGGGAGTCACAAACTATGGTAGAAATCTACTACCACTGCTAAAGGAAATATTTAGGGGTATTAGAGTCTCAAAAAACTGTAATTTTTTAATTCAAATATTGTTTACCTAAATAAAAAATATTATAAACTATTTCCACCTTATTGAGAGTATTATGATAAGTTTATCTAATAACATAATTTATGTTAAACTGTTAAGCTTATAGTATAGTAAAACTTATATCTCAGCTTATAGTATAGTTAACCACTATAGCTTATAGTATAGTTAACCAGATTAACTTATAGTATAGTAAGACTTATAACTTAGCTTATTGTAAAGTGAGACTTATAACTTATCTTATAGTATAGTTAACCACTATAGCTTATAGTATAGTTAACCATTATAGCTTATAGTATAGTTAACCATTATAGCTTATAGTATAGTTAACCATTATAGCTTATAGTATAGTTAACCACTATAGCTTATAGTATAGTTAACCACTATAGCTTATAGTATAGTTAACCACTATAGCTTATAGTATAGTTAACCACTATAGCTTATAGTATAGTTAACCACTATAGCTTATAGTATAGTTAACCACTATAGCTTATAGTATAGTTAACCACTATAGCATATAGTATAGTTAACCACTATAGCTTATAGTTTAGTTAACCACTATAGCTTATAGTATAGTTAACCACTATAGCATATAGTATAGTTAACCACTATAGCTTATAGTATAGTTAACCACTATAGCTTATAGTATAGTTAACCACTATAGCTTATAGTATAGTTAACCATTATAGCTTATAGTATAGTTAACCACTATAGCTTATAGTATAGTTAACCACTATAGCTTATAGTATAGTTAACCACTATAGCTTATAGTATAGTTAACCACTATAGCTTATAGTATAGTTAACCACTATAGCTTATAGTATAGTTAACCATTACAGCTTATAGTATAGTTAACCATTATAGCTTATAGTATAGTTAACCACTATAGCTTATAGTATAGTTAACCACTATAGCTTATAGTATAGTTAACCATTACAGCTTATAGTATAGTTAACCATTACAGCTTATAGTATAGTTAACCATTACAGCTTATAGTATAGTTAACCATTACAGCTTATAGTATAGTTAACCATTACAGCTTATAGTATAGTTAACCATTACAGCTTATAGTATAGTTAACCATTATAGCTTATAGTATAGTTAACCATTACAGCTTATAGTATAGTTAACCGTTACAGCTTATAGTATAGTTAACCATTACAGCTTATAGTATAGTTAACCAGAATAACGTATAGTATAGTTAACCATTATAGCATATAGTATAGTTAACCATTATAGCAAAAAGTTACCTACTATATATATCGTTAAGAACCTTAACAGTTAAAGTTTATCTATTTACCACTTCATCAATCTGAACTCCCACCTTCTCGATTTACTCCTCAGTTGCAACTTTGGTGTGGAAGTCACTGGAAAGTTGAGATGAAATTCCGTGGAGTTTTGATGGTTTACCCTTTCAATATTTGTACCTCATTCTTAAAAGCTAAATGGAAATGAAAAATAAATGGATTGCTGGAGAAATAAATAAACTCATAAAATAAACTGCGAATGACAAAAACAACGGAGAGAGTCGTGGAATATTAGAAGATTAGGAGAGAGAAATTTATGGAAGATTAAGAGAGAGAAAGTTATGGTGATGCCATAGAAGATTAAGAGAGAGAAAGTTTATTTTGGAACCGTAGAAGATTAAAAGGGAAAATTATTGCATGGCCATAGAAGAATGAAAGAGAAAATTATGGTAGTGCCATAGAAGATTGAGAGAGAAAGTTATGTTGGAGCAATAGAAGATTAAAAGGGAAAATTTATGGTGGAGCCAAAGAAGATTGAGAGAGTAATGTTATGGTGTGGCCATAGAAGATTGAGAGAGAAAGTTATGTTGGAGCAATAGAAGATTAAAAGGGAAAATTTATGGTGGAGCCAAAGAAGATTGAGATAGTAATGTTATGGTGGGGCCATAGAAGATTGAGAGAGAAAAGTTATGGTGGGGCCATAGAAGATTAAGAGAGAGAAAGTTATGGTGGGGCCATAGAAGATTAAGAGAGAGAATTTTATGGTGGGGCCATAGAAGATTAAAAGGGCACTTCTGATAATCTTACATGACTATGTAGACAATCTTGATTAAAATTTACAAAAGCGTCAAAGATATTAATAAGCAAATACTTAAAAAAAGTTAATTACAAATTTAAGTAAATTCTAAAATACACAATTAAATATCTAGATAAATTATATAATATTCATCTAATTATTTACGTTAGAAAAATAAAATTTCTTAAAAATCAATTTTAATCTCGACGCCTCAATTCCCGATGAGACATTTGACATCAGACTATTTTCTGGAATTGTGAGGGTTTGAACGTCACGCCTCCATTCCATAGATTCCTGTCTGCATTTGGAATCTCTAACAGTTGGAATGCAGATGCAGAGACTCTCAATTAGTGATTTCTAAACTTGGAACACAGAAATTCAATAGGAATTAATGGCTAGTCAAAATCTGGGAATATATCGGATAAAGCATTTCTGTTTATAGATATATATGTATAATAATAATAGAATTCAATTATAAAAAAATGTCTTCTATATTTTATGAATTAACTGAATACTAAGGAAAATGAACCAATAGTAACTATTTGATATTACTGTTTTCCTGTAAATACCAGTAAAATATTATTAATGGGTAAAACGTTAAGGAAAAATGCGCATAACTCTCAAAAACAGATGCGCATATTTCCCAATAATAGATGCGCATATTTCCCAATAATAGATGCGCATATTTCCCAATAATAGATGCGCATATTTCTCTATAACAGATGCGCATATTTCCCAATATTAGATGCGCATATTTCCCAATATTAGATGCGCATATTTCCCAATATTAGATGCATTTATTTCCCAATAATAGATGCGCATATTTCCCAATATTAGATGCGCATATTTCCCAATAATAGATGTGCATATTTCCCAATAATAGATGCGCATATTTCCCTATAATAAATGCGCATATTTCCCAATAATAGATGCGCATATTTCCCAATAATAAATGCGCATATTTCTCAATAATAGATGCGCATATTTCCCAATAATAAATGCGCATATTTCCCAATAATAAATGTGCATATTTCCCAATAATAAATGCGCACTGCACATTCGTTCCTTATTCCTAAAATCTACGAATAACCAACTTAAACCTTTCCCCAAATCACATCCAAAGATAATTAACTTCCACAGTGAAACTTCGACTGTTTTTTGCCACACAATAGTACTAACTTCTGCCATGAAAAGTGTAGCAAATTAACTTGGTCGTTTTGTTTTACTGTCACAAGTGGTAGGTTGCGAGACGCTAAATTCTCTAATTCGTGAAGAAACTTTGGTTTATTATATTAAAGGGTATGTTCTGAATTATCGAGCAGCTCTAGTGTTAAAATGTACAATTTGTGAAGTAGTGTAAATAGATGATTTAACGGTTTGCTTATTATATTTAATCAATAACATGTTTATAATCAATCCTCATAGACTACCATAATTTTTTTATTAAACCTCTTTGAAGCACAAATTTTAATAAATTCTTGTCAATCACCACCTCCCACTAGTTATAAATCTCCCCCATAATATCTCCCTCTGTTCCCTGATTCACAAACTGCCTGTTAGTTTTGTGTTAAGCGTCACTTCTGGAGAGTGTAGAAGTACACTTCAGTCACGTCTGTCCTTATCTACGTCTCTTCTCCATTAATTTTATCGCTTTTCCGGTCTTCTGACAGCTTTTCTAATCAGAAACTTTTTCCAAGAGAGCCTCGTATCGTTTGTGTGGAGACACCAAAACAAATTTGATGAATCGTTTGCAGAATTAAACACTAAAACTGTAATTTATAGATAGGTTTTAATTAAATTTCCTAATGCGAATTAAATGCCGAATGAGAAAATATTAATAATAATGACAAATAATAATAATAATTAACAATCATTAAATTTATCCAAATATGAATTATTATTTGATTATATTCACGTAATGTTAATTAATATCCATGATAACTGCAGGGCATCATACCATTAAAATATTGAGTTAAAATTTCGAATTTTATATATATGTCTCTTACATGATCGAAAATGTGGATCCGTATGATAATTTGTAACTTACTCTATATTTGATCATTTCAAAGCCATTTCTTGGAGTAGTTTGAGGCACAGAAAACCTACCCTGAACAGTTTCAAGTTTCATCAATCTGAGTACCGACTGACAATTGATTCCAAGTCTCGAGTCATAAACTGAAAATCAATCAAGAAATTCTCACCGAACAGGGAAGGGAATTGGAGCAGAGTTCTATCTATTCCTTTCCAAGGCCTTATCATTTGGCAGTATTTTGTCCCTATCTCAGAAACGAGAAATATGTATTATACTCTTAATTTATTTGATATATATCGCCTTTAGACAATGTAGATGACGAGGCCTGTAGATGACGAGGCCTGTAGACACTGTAGATGATGAGGCCTGTAGACACTGTAGATGGTGAGGCCTGTAGACATTGTAAATGGCGAAGCCTGTAGACACTGTAGATGACGAGGCCTGTAGACACTGTAGATGACGAGGCCTGTAGACACTGTAGATGACGAGGCCTGTAGATGACGAGGCCTGTAGACACTGTAGATGATGAGGCCTGTAGACACTGTAGATGGTGAGGCCTGTAGACATTGTAAATGGCGAAGCCTGTAGACACTGTAGATGACGAGGCCTGTAGACACTGTAGATGACGAGGCCTGTAGACACTGTAGATGACGAGGCCTGTAGACACTGTAGATGGTGAGGCCTGTAGACATTGTAAATGGCGAGGCCTGTAGACACTGTAGATGATGAGGCCTGTAGACACTGTAGATGGTGAGGCCTGTAGACACTGTAGATGACGAGGCCTGTAGACACTGTAGATGACGAGGCCTGTAGACACTGTAGATGATGAGGCCTGTAGACAATGTAGATGGTGAGGCCTGTAGACATTGTAAATGGCGAGGCCTGTAGACACTGTAGATGACGAGGCCTGTAGACACTGCAGATGACGAGGCCTTTAGACACTGTAGATGATGAGGCATGTAGACACTGTAGATGGTGAGGCCTGTAGACATTGTAAATGGTGAGGCCTGTAGACACTGTAGATGACGAGGCCTGTAGACACTGTAGATGACGAGGCCTGTAGACACTGTAGATGACGAGGCCTGTAGATGACGAGGCCTGTAGACACTGTAGATGATGAGGCCTGTAGACACTGTAGATGGTGAGGCCTGTAGACATTGTAAATGGCGAAGCCTGTAGACACTGTAGATGACGAGGCCTGTAGACACTGTAGATGACGAGGCCTGTAGACACTGTAGATGACGAGGCCTGTAGACACTGTAGATGGTGAGGCCTGTAGACATTGTAAATGGCGAGGCCTGTAGACACTGTAGATGATGAGGCCTGTAGACACTGTAGATGGTGAGGCCTGTAGACACTGTAGATGACGAGGCCTGTAGACACTGTAGATGACGAGGCCTGTAGACACTGTAGATGATGAGGCCTGTAGACAATGTAGATGGTGAGGCCTGTAGACATTGTAAATGGCGAGGCCTGTAGACACTGTAGATGACGAGGCCTGTAGACACTGCAGATGACGAGGCCTGTAAACACTGTAGATGATGAGGCATGTAGACACTGTAGATGGTGAGGCCTGTAGACATTGTAAATGGTGAGGCCTGTAGACACTGTAGATGACGAGGCCTGTAGACACTGTAGATGGTGAGGCCTGTAGACATTGTAAATGGCGAGGCCTGTAGACACTGTAGATGACGAGGCCTGAAAACACTGTAGATGACGAGGCCTGTAGACACTGTAGATGACGAGGCCTGTAGACACTGTAGATGATGAGGCCTGTAGACACTGTAGATGGTGAGGCCTGTAGACATTGTAAATGGCGAGGCCTGTAGACACTGTAGATGATGAGGCCTGTAGACACTGTAGATGGTGAGGCCTGTAGACACTGTAGATGACGAGGCCTGTAGACACTGTAGATGACGAGGCCTGTAGACACTGTAGATGATGAGGCCTGTAGACACTGTAGATGGTGAGGCCTGTAGACATTGTAAATGGCGAAGCCTGTAGACACTGTAGATGACGAGGCCTGTAGACACTGTAGATGACGAGGCCTGTAGACACTGTAGATGACGAGGCCTGTAGACACTGTAGATGGTGAGGCCTGTAGACATTGTAAATGGCGAGGCCTGTAGACACTGTAGATGATGAGGCCTGTAGACACTGTAGATGGTGAGGCCTGTAGACACTGTAGATGACGAGGCCTGTAGACACTGTAGATGACGAGGCCTGTAGACACTGTAGATGATGAGGCCTGTAGACACTGTAGATGGTGAGGCCTGTAGACATTGTAAATGGCGAGGCCTGTAGACACTGTAGATGACGAGGCCTGTAGACTCTGCAGATGACGAGGCCTGTAGACACTGTAGATGATGAGGCATGTAGACACTGTAGATGGTGAGGCCTGTAGACATTGTAAATGGTGAGGCCTGTAGACACTGTAGATGACGAGGCCTGTAGACACTGTAGATGGTGAGGCCTGTAGACATTGTAAATGGCGAGGCCTGTAGACACTGTAGATGACGAGGCCTGAAAACACTGTAGATGACGAGGCCTGTAGACACTGTAGATGACGAGGCCTGTAGACACTGTAGATGATGAGGCCTGTAGACACTGTAGATGGTGAGGCCTGTAGACATTGTAAATGGCGAGGCCTGTAGACACTGTAGATGATGAGGCCTGTAGACACTGTAGATGGTGAGGCCTGTAGACACTGTAGATGACGAGGCCTGTAGACACTGTAGATGACGAGGCCTGTAGACACTGTAGATGATGAGGCCTGTAGACACTGTAGATGGTGAGGCCTGTAGACATTGTAAATGGCGAGGCCTGTAGACACTGTAGATGACGAGGCCTGTAGACACTGTAGATGACGAGGCCTGTAGACACTGTAGATGATGAGGCCTGTAGACACTGTAGATGACGAGGCATGTAGACACTGTAGATGACGAGGCCTGTAGACACTGTAGATGATGAGGCCTGTAGACACTGTAGATGGTGAGGCCTGTAGACACTGTAGATGACGAGGCCTGTAGACACTGTAGATGACGAGGCCTGTAGACACTGTAGATGATGAGGCCTGTATACACTGTAGATGGTGAGGCCTGTAGCCATTGTAAATGGCGAGGCCTATAGACACTGTAGATGATGATTCATATGGACACTGAAGATGATGAGACCTGTAGAAATTGTAGATGGTGAAACCTGTAGACACTGTGGATGATGAAACATGGAGAAACTGTAGATGATGAGAAATATGGACACTGTAGATATAGAAATCTGGACGTGTTCCAGTAACTGGTTTTCTCCTACACTGCAATTGTTCACACAAGTAAATTATTTCCGTCCCTCTTTCCACTTATTTCACTTTAGGTTCAGATTTGAAACTCAGCTTGAAAGACTGTGCCACAATTCGAAAGTGTTCTTCGTTGTTTTCTTTTGTATCTTGTGATATATTATTGAAACAGAGAGAAAAAGCGCAGGAGATTCAAGGAAAGGATTTAAGTTTTTAGGTATCCAACTCTAGTCATGCAAAATGGTGATGTTTATTAGACTTTCGTAAATTGATGATTTAGTGGAAAAGCTACCTAGTTTACTGCATTAAACTTCTTGTTCATTCGGTGCAAATATTTTGGCTCTAGCAGCAAAACAAATTTAGGGCTTTAGAGTCTCAGGCTAATCGAGTTACGTGGGGAGTTTCTTCGATAAACGGCAAAGGATAAATAGCTGACTAAGGGATAAATTCCCGAGGCTGAAATGAGAGGGGGGTTTTCTTATTCCCTTTTGTAGATTTAATAGCAATCTGTAGTTTATAGGCTCTATTCTGCACGCTTCTAGATTACTAATATTAAATACTGGACTTGAGAAATTAATGTTATAATATTTTGAAATAAAATTCTAAAAGTGAATGGCTTCTCAAGTCAGTCGGAAGACTACAAGCGCTGATTGTTCACATTCGATCGGAGATTGTAATGGATGATAAAAACATAATTGTAAACCACGATTCTTATACCACGTTTTTTGAACACCGATTCGACGAAAATCTAATCAAAAATATAATATACAAAATTTAAAACATCTAAGATAAATCAAAAAACTTAAAATCTATCAATTTTTGTGCATGAAGATAATATCTGAAATAGGATATTTTACGATCAAGTATGCTTACTATTAGACAATTATCCTCAATATTGTTACAACATTGCCCCAATATTGTCATAACACTGCCTCAATATTGTCACAACATTGCCCCAATAATGTCACAACATTGCCGAAATATTGACACAACATTGCCCCAATATGGTCACAACATTGCCCCAATATTACCACATTTCTCCCTTTTCCTGACACGATTCATGGAAACTCAAAATAAAAAGTGGGAGGAGTGAAAAGAAAGGAGAGTAGGGAGTTATAGGGGGGAGGGGGGGTATTTGGGATAGGAAGGGGGGAGGGGGTAGTGTTGCTTCAAATAGACGTTAATTAGAGTATTCGTATCAAAAATAGCCCTTTGAATAGGGGTATCAATGACACCAGTTGGTGGGTGTATAATCGAGTTAAAAGACTCCACATTAATTGGATTACATTGATATTGACTGATAAATATTATTAGTAAGAGTGAAAAGATTTGAAAAGTTATTACCTAATATTAGAATTATAATAATAATAATCATTCACAAATAATGCGATAGTTTGATTATATTTAAATACTCATTATATAGTGTGATTTTCTCTATTTTAATTCAGCAAGATATAATTTATTTGATTCCAATTAGTGATTTTACAATAAGTTAAAACATTGTTGAATTCTTCAAGTTTTAGTTAGGGTAGGCTCCGAGTTATCGGATTACTCCACATTTTCGATCATATAATATAGAATATATAATATTTAAATAATAGTTACTTTTCATCTGATATGATCTAAAATGTGGAAGCGTCCGAAAATGTGTAACTTACCCTACTCGATTAAAACATCTAATTTGAGGTTTACTTGAAATCCTCTTCATATATCAATTAGTTTCCCCATTTTCTAATGACGGTGAAGATTTATTCTATATTTAAAGTGTTGAAGCGACAACAAATTACCATAGCAACGAAGAAGTAGAAATAATTCCTGCATTTTCTCTTTAGCTACTTAGAGTACCTAATTAGTTCTTATTTGTATGGATATTCGACATGGGAGAAATGAATAAAATTGGCCAGTTATAACTAACCATTTACTGTTTGAGTGATCATATTTAGGCCCTTAAAATGAGTAAAAAAATATGTATCATGAACGAGAAAGAGTTAATGTTATTAGTAGGGTTGTGACAATGTGCTTTTAAAATTATAGATCATGAAAATATTATACACGGAGAAAAATGAAGAGTATTAAATGGTTCTACACCAGCCATAGGTATATAGTATTCAATACCATTTCATTTTTATGTGATATTTTTTAGATCTATGATTTTAAAAGTATATTGTCACAACCCTGGTTATGAGTTCTCCTCTTTTTTTATTATTTGAAAATGTTGAAATAATTTTTGCATAGATTAATATAAACCGCAAAACAATGATATTAATTATGTCGACATTTAAGGGTCAAATGTATTATTAAAAATTAAATATTTCAATTTAATTGATAATTAAATAATAGTATTATTACTATTTAAGATAGGATTTGTAACAACTAAACAGCTGCGATGAAATCTTGTTAACTTTTAGAAGGATGTAACTGTTTGAAAAATATGCAGTGAATGACAGTTAACGATTAGGAATGCGTAATAAAACGCCTCATATGAATGGCAAGTAATACGCCTTATTAGCTTAATTGCCTACTCTAGCATTGTAAAGGAGTTAACAAAGTCATTTCATAATAAACTGTCTTGTAAATTTTAGCTTTGCTTTGTCAAAAAAAAATATCATCTTGAGGCGTGGCTAATTTTAAATAACTTTTTTATATAAGATGCCATCCTTCAACTGTTTGGATTCCCTATATTAAATCCATTCTATAAAAGATGAAGTCTCTGGCTAATCTGTGTTCAGTCTTCAATAGGGCGAACCACGCTACGATAGTGTTACCTGGCGTTAGCTTCAGACTTCCTAGTGTAGTAATGTTACAGCTTTAGACTTAACTCAATTGTGTATGTAAGCAAAGACTTCAAATCTGTATCATAACTTATCTTCAATAGAGAATGTAGTGAAAAAGGAGATCTACTTGTTTTATTTCCCTCTAGTAGACTAGAGTCAAAACCGTCACCAATTGACAACAGAACCCAAGAATAGTATTCCGTATTCGTAAAGTGGGGATCCTATTCTAACAGGGTAGGTATAACGTAATTACTATAAACCGCAGAACCATAATATAAATTACGTTAACACTTAGGAGTATAACACAAGACAGACGCTTCACGTCTAAAATAATAAAGCCTGAAATATGAAGAGAATAAATGAGTTCTCATGAGTTCACTCCGTAGACTCGAGGCAAATCATTAATTTAATTTGCAACGAATTAGAAACTCGTAAAACGCCTCCTAGAGATGACTAACAAATGACTAACAGATGACTAACAGATGACTAACAGATGACTAACAAATGACTAACAAAGGAATAACAAATGACTAACAAATGACTAAAAAATGATTAACAAATGACTAACAGATAACTAACAAATGACTAACAGATGACTAACAAATGACTAACAGATGAATAACTGGTGACTAACAAATAACTAACAGATGACTAACAAATGAATAACAGATGACTAACAAATGACTAACTAATGATTAATAAATGACTAACAGATGACTAACAAATGACTAACGAATGACTAACAAATGACTAGAAAAGGACTATCAGATGACTAACAAATGACTATCAGATGACTAACAAATGATTAATGAATGACTAACAAATGCCTAACAAATGACTAGAAAAGGACTATCAGATGACTAAAAAATGACTATCAGATGACTAACAAATGATTAATAAATAACTAACAAATGCCTAACAAATGACTAACAAATGACTATCAGATGACTAACAAATCATTAATAAATGACTAACAGATGACTGAATATTTTCTATGCAATTAATTTATTTTAATGTTCAAGTTCTTATTATGTACTTTAACAATAACCTTTAGAAATTTTCATCCACTATATTTGATTCGAATCTTGTTATTGTAACTTTACCCTAAGCTGTTTCTCTTCTTTCATTACTGGTGTAACAATAAGTAATTTATTCAATCTCCGTTTAGATTTTTGAGTCGGGTGGAAAAAACTACTCGAGTTAAATTGTATTTTCTCCTGCAATTCCAGATAACAGTGGGAAGATTAAATGATGTTTTTTAATAAAGATGTCCTTTTTCCTCTCCTATCTCACTAATATCATTCAAACACGATAAAAGTTCCAAGGAAATTCCTTTAATAGCAAGATAAGGAGTTTAAATGCGCTAATTCGATAATCTTGGGAAAATTGTATCCACTTTTCACCATTCAACTGTAACTTTCGAAAATAGAATTGAATTGAATTAATTTCTATAGGGCCTCAAGTAGAGAGCTTTCTAATTAGGTTTCCAATGTCTTATTTAATAAATTAGTGTTCGATATTAGCTAGGTATTCAGAAATTACGATATATGTGTATTTATTTAATAACATATATTGCCTATTCCAAGAAAGAAGGTTACGGTGGGACCTCAGAAGATTAGAAGTTTTCTCTATTTATTCTACAGTTGCCCCATGATAATTTTCTTACTGTAAGAACAAAATCAACACAAGATGAAAGAACGTTTCACTTCACAAATCCCAGAAGGTAAGAATCGAGAATATGAATTTAGTCATGACAAGTTAATGATAGAGAGGGTTTTATAGCAATGGCAGAATTAGTTTGTCAATAGAAGGATTCATTCCACAGTCTAGACATGCTTTAACCCTTTATTGTTCTAGTATCCCAGGAAAGAAGGATGTATTCCTGGGATATTGATGGAATAGACTAGGCAAGTAGGATGCCTGGTCTATTCCGGTAAGTTAATAACATTTAAGAAAATACACTTTTAATTCTTTTAAATTAACTTATTATATTTACATGAATAAATTTAGGCAGTAAAATAACTATATAAATTATTTCTTTAATTATATATTTTGAAAGTTATTTATCGTTAAATACAAATTCAATATAATGTTCATATCAATATCATTGATAATTAAGGTAAGTTACGAATTATCGGTCGGTACTACATCTTCGGTCAAACAAGGAAAAACAATATAAAAATTATTATTAGATAGCACTGTGTAATAATAACAATTTTTATATTGTTTTTTCTTATATGATCGAAGATGTAGTTCTGACCGATAATTCGTATCTTACTCTAGTATATAATATAAAATTCAAAAGTTTTATTACCTTTAAAAACAATGGAAAGTTCATTCAATTACAATTTATCTATGTAAAATAATATATTCTAATTATCTTTGTGATGCCTTTTAATTTAACATTGGGAGCTAATCTGAAATTACCATAAATCAATGTGTACATTTCAGTGATTGGAAATGTTACCATATTATGAATTAATGTAAATCATTGAGTAGGGTATAATACGAGTTATCGGACAGTTCCATATTTGCGATAATGTAAAAATTAAGTTAATGATAGTAAATATATAGGTATAATAATGATTTTTATTTACTTTTTTTTGTATGATGGGAAATGTGTAACTGTCCAATAACTTGGAACTTACCCATATTTACTATTTCGTCAGCGAATTTCATAGTTAGCATAAAGTATTTTTTTAAATAAGAAACATTGAAATCACTTTTTTTTAAATATTATATTTAATATTATTTTTCAAGTAGAGTGAAAATTTCATAAATACAATCTAAAAATATATTCATTGATATATACAGTGTGTCCACAAAAAATGTATCCACTGCCATTGATTCTAAAAAAGTATCATCATTCTACTTCAAGATGCATATTATCTAGGTACCATAGACACGTAGTTAATTAATGAATTTTGCAAAGTACTTAAATTCAAGGCAATGAATACAATTTTGGGGGAGACTCTATATAGTTCCATTGCATTTAAATGCTAAACACTAAAGCATTTAAATGCTAAACACTAAAGCATTTAAATGCTAAACACTATAGCATTTAAATGCTAAACACTATAGCATTTAAATGCTAAACACTATAGCATTTAAATGCTAAACACTAAAGCATTTAAATGCTAAACACTAAAGCATTTAAATGCTAAACACTAAAACATTTAAATGCTAAACACTAAAGCATTTAAATGCTAAACACTAAAGCATTTAAATGCTAAACACTAAAGCATTTAAATGCTAAACACTAAAGCATTTAAATGCTAAACACTAAAGCATTCTCTTCAATTGCGGAAGCGTATCGCAATAACAGTTACTTTTTATTTTAGTGTTGGTATCTCTTTTAGTGTTTTTAACATCGAAATAATGTCACATTGCCTCTTCATAACTTTTAATGGAATTAAAATAATTCAGAGTTTATCATATACTCTTTCGCAGTTAGGAATAATTATTTACATTATTTAGAAAATAGTTTTAGAAATTAAATAGGTTTTTATAACGAAATGTAAAATTATTGCAATAATATTTTAATAAGGTTGGGTAGAATCCTAATTAAAAAATCAGTTCAAAAACGTAAATTAAAATTTATATTAGTATAATATCATACCTGTATAAAGGTATGATATTATATCTAGTTACGATATCATTATTGAATATGGTATATAGATACAATTTATACCATATCGATACAATATTTATACATTATTATAATTAGTATCTCGATACAATGATAATAAAGGCAATATACATTACACGTGACTTAGTCTACTAATTGATATCGTACTGGGGATATTGCAGGTCTTCTTATAATAATAAATAAATAATATAAAGTATTTATTAGAAACAAGTAATAACATTAGCTATTAATGTGTTATTTTATTATTTTTATTAGACTTTTATTTGATGAGAGCATTAACCTTCTGCATCGTAATTTTTGTGATGAAAGTTTTAGTCTATAATGAGTGTACCATCAGTACCTTATATTTCTGTTATTAAAAAAAAATATAAAAAATTTTATTAATTTTTATTGGTATCAATGATACCTGAAAGTATCATGAATACCAATTAAAATGAATTAAATCATTATTATCATATCGTTTTTTTTTTCTTATATGAGCGAAGATGTGAAACCGATCGATAATTTGCAACTTACCCAACCGTATATTTCTAATGATTTACAATCTACATCTTAATCATTTTCATTATACAACTACACAAATGTAAATTGTCACATTAAAAAAGTCTAGCATTTAATAATTTTAACTTGTTTCTCATTTTAAAGACACTAGAGGAAAGAAGTTCCAGAATCTCTCTATCTTCCAATATTGAGTTACTTCAGAAAGCGCTTTAGGTTCCCTTCTTCTATTTTGTTTATCCAGACCATTTAGATTTGAGGGCAAACAGTTTTTTTCTCTCTTGTCCTGTTAGTAGATAAGGACTTTCTGCCTTCTCACTCAAAAAAGATAAATAGAAAGTTATTATAGGTAGTAGTTTATTGCAAAATGACAGCAATAGTTAGAAATGATAGGCATATATTAGATCTCTGTGTTTTTATAGGTAATAATAGTTATAAAATAACAGCTAGAGTTAAGGAGGGTAGGTATATTTTAAGTCTCTATGGTAGACATTTCTTGCACCGGTTTTAACTTAGTAAAGTCATATTCTATTAACAATTACCATCATCTTACTATATTTATGGAGTTAATTTTTAAATTATATTTAAACCTTTTATTCCAGAAGACAACATAATGCCTGTTTGGCGACTTTTCCCTGAACCCGTACACGGTTGCTCGTTTTTAACTTTGCTGATGTGCCACATCTACAGATTGCTGTCCCAAAATAAGGACACCCTCCATGTACAGGTTAAGTGATCGGATGCACTCTTTCATATTTTGGAGCACATTAGATAAGCACAATCGTGATTTTATTTTTATTATATTTCATTGTTTAATATGCTTTCTTCACAGGAATTTCATAAAGTTTCTCGTCTTAGTCGCTCAAATTAACTAACTAATATTCTCGTATTATATATAAGTTAAGTAGGAAAATAACACAATCTTGTTTATTATCCCTTTTCTTTAGATGCATCCAGTCTGATAATGTAAGATGAGATCAATTTTAGAGAAAATGAGATCAATTTTAAGGTAAATGAGATAAATTTTAAGGTAAATGAGATCAATTTTAAGGTAAATGAGATAAATTTTAAGGTAAATGAGATCAATTTTAGGGAAAATGAGATCAATTTTAGGAAAAATAAATCAATTCTAGGGTAAAATGAGATCAATTTTTTAGAAAATGAGATCAATTTTAGGGTAAAATAAGATCAAATTTAGGGAAAATGAAATCAAAGTTAGGGTAATATAAGATCAAGTTTGTGGAAAATTAGATCAAATTTAGGAAAAATGAGGTCAATTCTAGAGTAATATAAGATCAATTTTTGGGTAAATTAGATCAATTTAGGGTAAAATTAAATCAATTTCGGGTAAAATTAGGTTAATTTTAGGATAAAATGAGTATTATTTCCCTAGCGATTTCCCCTTCAAGTGAAAATTTCTCGGCAAACATCAAGAGGCAATTTATTTTCCAATAACCAAGTCACTTTCAGATTTTCAAACAACAACAAAGGGAGGGCTGGTGAGAGCCAAATGAATATTTTATATCACTAGATTCTGAGATTCTATAATGGATTATTTCAAAGTAGTTTGTGAATAAATTAGACATATCAATTAACTATATTAACTACATAAGGATAAGTTTAAATTTAAATAACTTATAAAATATTTCTGTAATATCTTTTCCATTGATTTTTTAAATTATTAATTTATATTCCTTAAAAGTTTCCTAATTAAAAATAAAATGGTTTAATTCTCAGTGGTTTATAAACAATAGAACAATATTATTTTATAAATCATTTATAAACAATAAAGGATTAAATTTTATTATGGATAATAATTAATATTATATAACGAATAATTCCTTTGAAGAGCTGCTCTTCAAAGATGTTAACATTTTCAATAAATATTTACCGATAACATCTTTTAATATAAAATAATCAACATCTTATTAATAAAAATGAACTTTATGTTTTTTTTCCCCTATAAGAAATAACTTATTTTATTATTAATAAAGGAATAGTATTATTATTTTACTTGATTGATAATAATGTAATATCACTATTATAATGTTTCTAGTGTATTTGCCAGTTAAGAATAACGGGTCTTCAATAGTAATTTATTACCTGTTACTGGGTTAACTTTAGTGAATTAAAATAAAATTATTTTTTTCTGCTAAAACTGATACTTTTATTTATAGATAAAATACATTTCATAATTTAATAAAACCATAAGAATTTAAATAGCAAGTCATTATATTCTCGTGCGTATCATAGTTACATTCTTCATGTTTAATACCCATTGAGTAACAGCGGACACTAAATAAATAAACAAATAAATAAATACACTACGGGTATTATTAGTATAGATATCATTTGACTGATCGGTTTCTTTGATGGAAATATTAATGTACTAGTGTATTTGCCCGTTCAAAATTACGGGTCTTCAATAGTAATTTATTACCCGTTCTTAGGTTTTTTTAGTGAACTCAAATAAAATTCAATTTTCTGCATAAACTTCTACTTTTTTCATAGACAAAATAAATTAAAAATTGAATAGAAACAGGGGAATTTAAATATCAAGTCAATATATTCCCGTGCGTAACATAGTTACATTCTTCATGTTTAATAGCCGTCGTGTAAAAGCGAACACCAAATAAATAAACACACTAAGGAAATTATTAGTATAGGTAGATGAGTATTACAAGTATCAATATACAAATTCATATCACAATTAATAACGCAAAACTTATTAGGGTATGTTAGAAGTTATCGGTCAGTTCCACATTTTGATCATTTAGTTTAGAAATTTGAGTTAAAATGTTATTTTTTTTATAAAAATCTTATATAATCGAAAATGAAACGCTGTCCAATAACTGGGAGCTTACCCTAGCTCAATACTTTTTTTAGTTCTTATACATCGTATTCTGTATATTGTATAAGCTCTAAAATAGCGATAGATATTCTCATTTTTTATTATCTTGCTATAAATGTCATCAATTTTTATACCATTATTATGGTGGCAGCAAATTTCGGTCTCAGATTATTCGGTCTTGAAATTTCGGTCTTGAAATTTCGGTCTCAGAATCATAAATGACCGTTATGTAAATTGCTGTAACCGCTAGTTTGTTGTACTGGTAAGGGGATTCGAAAAGGGGGTGACTGCACGCACCCCGATACATCTAATTCATAAGTTTTATTTATACCTGAGGCCGAAAATTTCGAGACCGAGATTTCCGAGACCTAATTTTTCGCTCAAATCTCATGTTAAAATAACTGTCCAAACGTAACAAAATTACTAACGTTACTTATCATTTTACAAAGGTTAATGATGTCATCTTCTTTTAATAAATAAACTACACATTTTAGTACTAATAATTTTAACCGAGTTTTCGGAGACCGAAATTTCGTATAACCCATTATTATACTTCCTGTACCATTATACTTACTCTACCATTATACCTCCTCTAACATTATACTTACACTACCATTATACCTCCTCTAGGACCTTTATACCTCCTCTACCATTATACCTTTAATGGGTTACTTTATTAATACTTTAATGGGTTACTTTATTAGTACTTTAATGGGTTACTTTATTAGTACTTTAATGGGTTACTTTATTAGTACTTTAATGGGTTACTTTATTAGTACTTTAATGGGTTACTTTATCAGTACTTTAATGGGTTACTTTATTAGTACTTTAATGGGTTACTTTATTAATACTTTAATGGGTTACTTTATTAGTACTTTAATGGGTTACTTTATTAGTACTTTAATGGGTTACTTTATTAGTACTTTAATGGGTTACTTTATTAGTACTTTAATGGGTTACTTTATTAGTACTTTAATGGGTTACTTTATTAGTACTTTAATGGGTTACTTTATTAGTACTTTAATGGGTTACTTTATTAGTACTTTAATGGGTTACTTTATTAGTACTTTAATGGGTTACTTTATTAGTACTTTAATGGGTTACTTTATTAGTACTTTGATGGGTTACTTTATTAGTACTTTAATGGGTTACTTTATTAGTACTTTAATGGGTTACTTTATCAGTACTTCAATGGGTTACTTTATTGTACTAATTTAATTAATGGGGAAATTTTCTTTATCTAAAGTTACACTTTTGTCAACACTAAAACTTTTTCTAAACTGTTTTGGAAAAAAAACTTGATTAAATACTTTTAATGTTACTAATGTTATTATCTAAAACAAATATATAAACAAAAAATAATTGTAACGTAATAAAATGTAGGTATTATATTTCTACACTTTAAATTCATACTCATTCTTAATGTTGATATAATCAGAGGCATTTTTAATTCAAGTCATAACAAGGTACCGTTAGTATTATAATAAAAATAACGTAATATCAGGTAGCTTCAATTTAATTAAATACAGTTATTGCTAACTGTTTATATAAAACTAAAATAATATAGAAATAGAATCCTTTTAAGTTGATTATAATCCTGAAATTTAATTTCAAAGTTCAATATCGAGTTTTTTTCTTCACAAGTTGAAGATTCAAAGAAGAACTCAGGACTTTTCTGATTAAAAATCAACTAAGCAAATAACTGAAATGTTTGAAAATTAATAGAAATGAAGAATGACTAAGCAGATAGTAACACATTTCCATTTTATCGACTTATAATGTATATGCAGCTCCATTATATTTACTTATAATATATAAGCATTTCCATTATATTTACTTATAATATATATGCATTTTATATACCATACGAATTGGGAAATTATTTCAGCTAATCGAAAAACCGACTGTTGGTGATAATAGTCTGTGATAAATTATTATATATAAATTATTAACGATTAATTAGCTGTATTTTAACGTCATTTAATCGCTAATAAACTAATATGTCAAACTAATCTGTAATATATTTCTATTAATTTACTTGGTCAATTGAAGTAACTGAAATACTATTAGTGAACTCCGTAGATTTAGATACATTTTTAAAATATTTTATCTCATTTTCGTCCTCACAGGTCAGAGTAATTAAAACCTTAAATAACATATAATAAAAGAGCACCTGAACCATAACATAAAATAATACGACACCTGAGCCATGCAAATGATGCATTAATTACACTATTGAATTTCTCGCCCCGTCACTACAATGTATGTAATTCATTCATTACAGAGAACTCTATATAATGTATGTAATTCATTAGAGAGAACTCTACATAATGTAATTAATTCATTTGCATGGCTATTGATAACCAGTGCAGTGTAATAAATTGAGTAATTAGTGAAATTGGTGTGAAACATGAGCATTAGAGTGATTAAAGACATGTTAATTTGGCTACAGTG
>CANNZV010003025.1:0-75850 GCA_947561585.1 Caprella mutica
GTTATAGCCTAATCAAATTTATAATATTCGTGTTTGTCATATAAGTATACTAATGGTAGTTTATTAATATATTATGATGTAATACCTGAACAGTACTGATAATTGAAATGATTAATAACATGATTAAATTAATCGAATTGTATACCGAATCGTTAATAAAGATTCCATATTTTTGGGAAGAAAATTGGCGCCATTTTCATAAGATTTTAGACCTGAGGTCTGAGAAACATATTATACAGGGTAGGGCGTAAGTTTGGAAGCAATTTTTCAAACATTAATATAATTCTTAAAAATAAGTTCCTAAGTAGGTGATAGGGTTTGAACTATAGTAGAGACACTACATTATGACGTGGCAGTGTTATTTTTTTTACAAAAAATTAGTCAATTCAAAAATGTCAGACAAAAGAGAAGCCATTATTGCTCTACACCGTGCCGGGAAGTCAGATTCCGTCATTTCAAAGACTCTCTCAATAGCGAGATCGACTGTTTGGAAGTGTGTGAAGCGTTTTAATGAGAGGAGAGACTTGACTGATCGTCCAAGAAGTGGTAGACCACGCTCACAACGCACCAAACAACTGATAAAATGTGCCCAAGAGAAGATCAGGAGGAACCCGAAAAAGTCAATACGATTGTTAGCCAAAACAGCTAATGTGAGTCCCAGAACAATGAGAAGAGTTGTCAAAGAAGACCTAAAGATGTCCTCTTTCACCCTCCAAAACAGACAGACTCTGTCAGAAGCTGTAAAGAAAAAGAGATTGGAGAGAAGCAAAGCACTTCTGAGAGAATTGAAGTCTGGCACGGCTGGTGAAATTGTTTGGTCTGACGAAAAAAATTTCTCAGTGGAAATGGCTCACAACCGGAGGAATGACAGAATAATTGGTAAAAGTGCAAAAGACATCCCATACAACCAAAAAACTGTCCACAGAACCATGAAACCTGCTTCAGTAATGGTCTGGGCCGCCGTTTCAGAAACTTGGAGATCTCCTTTAATTTTTGTGGAACAAGGTGCCAAATCAATGCTAAATGTTATATTGAGAATATTTTGACGCCAATGTTGGAGTCAGCTAAGGATCACTTCGGTAATGACACTCTATGGACATTTCAGCAAGACTGCTCGACTTCACATACTGCAAATGTCACTCAAAACTGGTGCCATGACCATCTTCCACGGTTTTGGTCCGAAGAAATGTGGCCTCCCTGTTCCCCAGATGTCAATCCTATGGACTTTTCGGTATGGTCCATTCTTGAATCAAAGGCCTGTGGTAAATTCCATCGCAGTGTGAATGATTTAAAGCGTTCGCTCCAGAGATCTTTGAAGGAAATTTCACAAGAACAGTTGCGTGCCGCAGTAGGAGGAGTTCGGAGGAGATTTGAGGCTGTTATTAAAAAACCCTTATGTAATAATACATAACTGTAAATTATTAAATATATTTTTCGTTGGATTATAATATGCACTTTCATTTGCTTCCAAACTTACGCCCCACCCTGTAGAATATGGAGGCGCATGGTTCTTCACACTTGCCTCTTTGAGCGAACCAATAACTCGTTAAACAGAAGAGATAGTTAAAATAATATCATATCCTGAATACATCCTCAATAAAACTGAAGAATTTTTTTTATAGTAAGCGTCGGTGTCATTTTTGTAGGTAGGCTGTAGCGCTGAGTTCCTAACTTCTAAGCATGATGTTGATTAATATAGTACTTAGGGTCACGCAGCTAAATTGCGGTCCTTTAATTTTTAATTGCAGCCCTCTCAAGAGTCTCTAAATCATTCTGAACCGAAATTACATTAAAATGTTGCATAGCTATCAAAAGAAGCGCAGTGCACGTTATAATTAATTAATTTAATTGTTTAACGTGTGTTTTGAAGCTATGATGTTTCTGTTGTTAAAGGCCGCAGTTAGTTAGTGTTCCGCAATTTACCTGCTTTATTTAGATTTTCTTTATTCTGCGAAAAATAGCCTTTAGTTTTCTAAAACAGATGGCACTTCATCTGTTCAATAGTCAGGCTAAATCATAACTCATTTACTATAAAGGAGTTCTACTATAAACTATTTTATTCTATTTTTTTGTTATAAATTTTTTATTATTTATATATCGAGAGGACTGTGTTGGTTATCATTTTATCATTTCCATGTTGACAGAGGTGGGCAGCGCTACTTTGAAAAGCAGCGGCGCTGCCGCTACATGCATAATAATGTAGCGGCGCTGCCACTACCGCTACACTTTCAGAAAAGCAGCGGCGCTGCCGCTTCTGCTACAGCAGAATGTAGCGGCAGCGCTACAGCGCTACATTCCAAAAAATTATCATATATGCTGTAAAATTAATTTTATTATTTTTACGGCCACGTACAGTGTAGAAATTAATTGTTGATCCCCTGAAAAAAGATTAGTCGCAAGGATAGGGGCAAATACAAAATAGCTATGAGACATAACTGTCCTCGTTCAAGAGAGAACTCAAAAGGAATCTATTGGAAAATAGTGATGCAGTTTTTAAGAGTGTTTGTGTGGAAAAACCGCTCACTGTAGAATACTGAAACTAATTGCCTCTTATGTTTCACCTGTTACCAGGCCTCTTTCGAAGGATACACACAAGGTTACTATGGGCGGAAAAGAATCTTAAAACTGATTACCAAACAGTACTCTACAAAGACAAAAAGAGTGAAATGATGGGCTGAAGCATTCCCCACGGCCCTCACCACATCGCCAACGAATTTGACGTCAATATGGAAGTGGAGGTGTGATAATTTGGGCTGGGACCATTGGAAATGAATGGTCGGATCTTCCAGGATTTCAGAAGGAGTAAAAATAAATTCTGCTAATTATTTTAACTTTTCGAATTGTGGATTTTTTTATTGGCTGAAAAAGAAACTTGCTGCGATAAAAAAAAATTATTTTATAACAACGCTCCTTCTCACTCTACTAAGGGAACTGTGAATTTCCATAGGATTAATAAGTTCGTCAATGACGAGTTGATGGTATGGCCCAGTTTCTCTCTGGATTCAAACCCAATTGAAGGACCTCAGTCAAGGCCATCTCTAGTGTACACTATAGATGGCCTTGCCTCAGTCCATCCTGAAGCAGAATGTGTATGTGCAAAGATGTCAGTTCTCGTCGAAAGATGAGCTCTGGAAGGATACTGGGACTCTTGTAAGACGATAACGTCTGATACAATTCAGAAATTGACAGATTTGATAGATAGGCATCTTTTAAAAATGTTGTAAAAGAGGGGAAATCAAACTGGATATTGACTTAAAATTAGCAGTTAAAATACACATGAGCGCTATTGCTAAAAAATGGTTCTAGGTAAATTCCCCCGCGGAAAATTCCACCTCGGAAAGTTCCACCAGGTAAGTTCCACCGCTGGTAAGTTCCACCACGGAATATTCCATCGCCAGAAAATTCCACCGTGGAAGATTCCACCGCATAATATTGGATTTCATTTACAGATGGTATAACATTTACTATTAACTGATTTAAAGAAAAATGTTTTTTTTTTGTGGTAACCGAACAACATTTCATTAGTTAGAAAGTTAAGAAATTACAAGAATATGTTATGTTAAGTCAAGAACTACGAGATAAGCTAAGGCGAACATACGAAATAATAGACAGATCAAACGATCTTTAAAATATAAATCAATTGAATTTTTAATAAAATTTAAATCGTAGAAATTCAACAATAAAGTTCCACTGCCCCAGTGACCAACAATTTAGATTCCGTTTGATTCTCCTTTAAACTTATATTTATATGATGAAATTTAGGATAATATTTTGTTTGTAACATAAATTATATTTTATATATATTATCTATCACCCTAGTTTTTAAATATACCAATACATATTTCAATTTGAATCAGCGACGATAAAAAGTTGAATTGATTTATAAATTTGGCACGTACTGAAATAAAATATTTAATTAGTATCGATATATTTTGATATAAAAAGGAAAATTACAAAGCTGAAGCTTTCTGTAACTGTTAAATAATCTCTTTTGAAACGATTACAAAATAAAGTTTAAATATATTGCGTTTCAACTAAATTTTGAACATAGGGTTAAGCAGGTAAATTGCGATACATTGACTAACTTTGATCTGAAACCACAGACACACGAATAAAAATCATAATTTCTGAACTCACAGAAGATATATAAATCATAACAGTACAGAGTTTCTTTTGATATGCAACATCTTAATATAAATTCGGTTTTGCAGATGTCTGATTTAAATTGACTCTAAGGAAATAGACACTAAAAACATGCTTGTCATATTGCTGCTTATTATTAACATTTTCAATAATGAAACCTAACAAAATTTATTTTTGTATCAAATATTAAAATCTGAGCTTTAGTGTTTCTGTTGACAGATTCAAAAAGCAAAATTGATCAGTGTTGCCACAGGTTGGTGTTCCAATACCCATAGTAAATAAATAGAGAAGTATACCAAAGTAAATTGGAACATCAGAAAATACTCTGAGTGACGTCACAAAAAGTATTTTCCTTTTGTTTTTAAATAAAAAGTGTGCAATTATTCAATTAAACGTGCATTTTGATGGAAATTAACTTACATAAAATTGTTTTTATCACGTTTTACACTCTATTCACTTATAATATTCACCTTATAATACTTATAATATTTGAGAGTACTCTGTGCGACGCCATTTGTTTACATTGTTTTTGAAGAATGGATCAAGTTCACTGTCAATGAATTCGAAACTTAGCATACTTCTCTATTTATTTACTATGCTAATACCAGTGTCATAGTCTATCACTGTTAACCATTTTTTATTGAATATTTAATGCCCATATCATGGATTATTAATTGTTTAAATTTAAAAGGAAGATTTGTTCATTTACAATTATCAATTACCTAGACTTAGAAATACATTCTAAAACAAACTGTTTATTTATATTGTTCATTTCTATATTTTTTTCATTATGGGTGAATCTTCCGCGGTGGAATTTTCCACATCTTGCATTTAACGCCGGTGGAATCTTCCGGGTGGAACTTTCCGCGGGGGAAGTTTCCGCGGTGGAATTTACCGGCCACGCTAAAAAATTACAATAGATATAGAATTATTTAAAACGTTTATTGATACATTTTAGTGTTATGCTTGGACGTACACTGAAAATGAGTAACTTTTAGTAAGTGATTGTAGCATCCGAAATAATATTTGAATTACTTTCAATCTTTTAAAAGTTACTATAGCAATGTAGATGGGTGACCGGAGAATTCGCTGTGGGAAATTTCGCCGTCGGAATTTTCGCCATCGGAATTTTCGCCGTTGGAAAATTTGCTGTTAGGAAAATTCGTCGTTAGGAAGTTTCGCCGTGCGGAAAATTTTAATATTTTTTAAATAATAATATAACTGAATATATTTATTTTTATGTATGTTAATAACTATATGGAAATAATATTAAAAAATAATTTCAGACTAAACATAATATATTCCTATTTATTCCTCATATTACGTTAGGATCGCACCAACGAAGATTTTAATGGATTCTAAAATAGAAATGAATGAAATTTTGGTTTAGAGAGATCACATACACTCACAAGAGAGATATTTTAAATGTAGCATTCTTATTAGTGTACTATCTTGAAATATTTGTGCCATGCACAATAATTAAGATTTCAAGAAGTAAACCGTACAATGTAATACCAAATAAATAAAATAAAAAATAATTAGGTAGATATGAAACCATCAATAACTCGGAATAGTACATTAATTAGAAAAGCTTTATCTTAAATTCACAATATTAAACACACAGGAACACTTAACACTTTTAAGAAGAAGTGATGCAAACCAATTAGGATTAGCCAAAACACAGCTGACTATCACTAGTGATCTTATTCATCTTTACTGAACATTTTTTATACCAAAGATATTAGCTTCGACTATTTAGTCAACCAATCAAAACACTAAAAAAAATTATACAGTGACCTCTTGTCACACAAAATTATACGATTACTGATTAAGATATACATTGCATGTATGTACAGTTACAGAAATTTTAGGAATCTTAGTTTTATCAGATAAATAATATTACATAATCACCTACAATTAATATTTACAATTATATATTCATATAAAATAAATCTAAAATTATCTAAAATTTTCAGTCGTATTTATTTAACAAATTGGTTTACTTTATAATTATCAACATTTTTTATCAATTCTTATAGGTATTTGAATATTTATGTCCTCTATAATATATCCTTCACGGCGAATATTCCTCACGGCGAATTTTCCAACGGCAAAATTTCTGACGGCGAAAATTCCGACGGCGAATTTTCCCACGAAGAAAATTCCTAGAACCTGTAGATGCATATTTCCTGAAAATTTCAAGAAAAACCAGTGAGTTAAACCCATTTTATTGCACTAAACACATCTGCATAGAAGCGTAAGACGATGTGTAAGTTGATCGTATAAGGCGTTTTGTCTTAATATCAAATATTCACATTACGTATCATTATTATGGTCGTACTATGAATCATTGTTTTAATATCAGTTGGTTGCACTGCGCGGATTTGTCTGAATATCACTTACAACTGATTGGCTATCTAGGGTCGCGCACTTGTATAGATAACTTTAAAGGTTCTCTCCAGGCTCCGGGAAAAAAAATGAGTTTATTACATAATATAATAGAACTAAGGTCTACGATCATTATTCTGCAAACTACATACAATTTGGTTCAGAATATATTATATAATTTGTTTTTAAAGTTTTTTAATACTCTGTGAGCAACAATAGAGCGAATCTCCAACCTGACGCTGAGAAAGAAGATTGTACACTCTTTGTTTTGATTTCAAATTTAGATTTTTAAACAACAATGCGTTTTGGGCCTTCTTTTAAGATATTAATTGTTTCTAAAAGTATATAAACGTTTCTATAATAACTTTTTCTGAAAATTAGGAAGTCGGAAGTAAAGTAGGTTTTGTAGAGTTTGGATTATAAATATCTTCAAAAGCATATAAAATTAAAAATATGCTATCAAATTTTATGGGGTTTACAGTAAAATGATAAGAAACATTAGCCTCGTTGATTTAAACAATAAAAAAAATTGCTTGGAGGGAACCTTAAACATTTTTGATTATAAAAGAAGCAGTAGCGCTATAGCGTGAAAAACCTCTAGCACTTCTGAAAAAAGTAGCGGTGCTGCCGCTACCGCTAAATTAGTACAAAAGTAGCGACACTGCCGCTACACAAAAAGAAGCACCGCTATTAGCGCGCGCTACAAGTAGCGGCGCTGTGCCCACCTCTGCATGTTGATTTCATATATTATAATGTTTGATTAAAATGTGTACTTTTAAAATGTGTGTACCTAATTGAGATTCATTGTAAAAATAAATCCTAGTTTGGACTAGAGTGGTTAGCAACGGCATGCCGCCGTCAGCCGTAGCTATGCCATCATGGGCCAATGCTGGCCCAACAATTAAATTACAGTTGACTTTAGAGTGGTTAGCATAGGCATGCCGTCGCTAGCCATTGTCAGCCGTTGCTATGCCAGCATGGGCCAATGCTGGCCAGCGATGCAAAAGGCATTGGCCCGACGTTGGCACAGAGATGGCCCGATCTGGCACGGTTGGTTTGCCGACGTTGGCCCACCGTCTTATTCAACGGCCGGCCGTAATGGCCCTACGTTGGCCCAACACTGCAATGCTTCTGGGGAATAACGACATATTCAAACTCAAACCTGAATTATTTTATCTACGCTAATAATATTTTAATTTAAAATTGAATAGAAACTTTTGCAACCTGAATAATTATTTCAATCGGAAGAATAACTTTTTATACCAAATATATGAATTAACTAGCGGCCAGTCTCACTTTTATGAATGAAATATATAAAGGGTTAAAATAGAAATTGAAGGGATAATTAACAGGCGGCCCATATTTACCAAATTGTCAGAAACGGCTACAATTCCAAATATATACTTATATGAGGTATTAATTTGGCTATTTGGTGTGATTAATGTTGAGATAGATCGTTTGCACCAAACCTCTCAATTGTCTGGCTATAACTGCCTAATAGAACCGGTAGACCAGCATAACAAATATACTGGTACCTACTGATTGGTTAATCAATGTTTCCCTATATACATTGGGCCAGTGCTATTTGGCAACCGTTGGGACAATGTTGTTTAACTATCATACATTGGCCCAGTGTGTAATAGCATTGCGTGCCAATGCCCGATCGTGCCTTTACTTTGCCAACGTTTACTTACGTTGGCCCAATAGTACAATGTTATCAGTGAATTATAGTCATTTGTGGCAAGCTAAACTAAATATGTTCAACATAGAGGTAAGATGACTATACTGGACTCTACTATTCAGGATGGCTCACTATACAGGAGTCCATTTTACAGGATATCTACTGTATGACCAAACATGAGAAGCCGTCCGATAGTTCATAGTTTAAAGGGGCAGTTCAGTCAATTTTTGTTTTCATAATATTAAAGGTCCCCTCCAAGCAAATTTTTTTATTGTTCAAATCATCAAAGCTAATGTTTCTTATCATTTTACTGCAAACCGCATCAAATTTGATAGCATAATTTTAATTTTATATGCTTTTAAAGATTTTTATAATCAAAATTCTACAAAACCTACTTTACTTCCGACTTTCTAATTTTCAGTCTGAAGAAGAAGAATGTACGCCATTTGTTTTGATTGTCAACTAGGTATTTGGTTTAATAAATCTATTTATTATTCGTTTAAAGGTTTAAATTTGGATAAACTTATTATAGAAACATTTATATACTTTTAGAAACAATTAATATCTTAAAAGAAGGCCAAAAACGCATTGTTTGTTTATAAATCTAAATCTGAAATCAAAACAAAGAGTGTACAATCTTCTTTCTCAGCGTCAGGTTGGAGATTCGCTCAATTGTTGCTCACAGAATATTAAAAAACTTTAAAGGTCCCCTCCAAGCAAATATTTTTATTGCTTTATTCAACGAGGCTAATGTTTCTTATAATTTTTCTGCAAACCACATCGAATTTGGTAGCATATTTTTAATTTTATATGCTTTTAAAGATTTTTATAATCAAAACTCTACAAAACCTATTTTACTTCCGACTTACTAATTTAAGAAATTTTCAGCCTGAAGAAAAAGAATGTACACCATTTGTTTTGATTGTCAACTAGGTATTAGGTATAATAAATCCATTTAATATTCGTGTAAAGGTATAAAATTGAATGAACTTATAATAGAAACTTTTATATACTTTAAGAAACAATTAATATCTAAAATAATGGCCGAAAACGCATGGTTTGTTAATAAAATTCAAATTTGTAAGCAAAACAAAGAGTGTACAATCTTCTTCTTGAGCATCAGATTAGTGATTCGCTCAATTGTTGCTCATAGAGTACTAAAAAACTTTAAAAACAAATTATAAAATATATACTGAACCGAATTGTATGCAGTTTGAGGAATAATGATCGTAGACCTTAGTTCTAAAATATTATGTTATAAACTCATTTTTTTTCCGGAGCCAGGAGAGGACCTTTAAAAGCAAATAATAAAATATATACTGAACCGAATTGCATGCGGTTTGCAGAATAATGATCGTAGACCTTAGTTCTATAATATTATGTAATAAACTCATTTTTTTCCTTGAGCCTGGAGAGGACCTTCAATGTTGAACGATCACTTAGTAAGAATAAAACATTCTTGTAGTATTAAACGGTTGAAAAAAATATAATAAGCGATATATATCATATTTTATAAATTAGATTTAGTTTCTGCGTCCTCCTACAGATGGCGCCACGTACCACTCTGTACTATTTGTTTACATTTTACAGCTGATAACATGTGAACAATTTTTCTATCAACAGTATTAACAGGTAATTTATGAAGAGATGGTTTTCTTTTCAAAACTAAATCTAATTGACTCGGAGGACAGTTTTCAATTTCACAAATTCTTTTCACCATTTTCATAAGTTAATAACCGATTCAAGTCTGGGACTGGTTATCATTTTGTTTACGTACTACAATGATTAGTTACGCGGTCCACCGCAGTCCACAGATGGCGCCACTAATTTACTATATACTTTTTATATAAACATTTCTAAAATCAACGAATATTCCAATGTTACATAAATAAATATACTAAATCGATTTAGGACCAATTTGGCGATAGTTTGATTTTGACTGAACTGCCCCTTTAACCCTAATAACTGGAACTTAAAATGTAGCACGAAATTATGAAGTCAGAACCCCCCCCCCACACACACACACTACCTACCTATCTGTGACCCTGGGTATCCTCTGCTTTAAAACAAACCTATAAATAGTGGCAACAGTTGAGTCTTGAAAATAGTGAAAGGAGACATCGGCAGACTTACCCCATTGGGATTTATACATGTAAATTGTATAAAATATAGGAAGAAATCAAGAGATAGTTTGCACAGAAAATTAATAAATGTCCCATATTCTCGATGACTCTATGAGCTTTCATTGGCTCATTAGCTAGCTATACATAATTACTGTGATTCTTAGAAGTTAGATTATGCTTATTTATATATTTTATAATTATTTTATACTTTTAATTTGGTATTATCTATTTTATTGAGCCTCTATGACCACCATTAATTTTCAAAAAGCTAAAATTTTATAAACTAGGTACATACTTCTAATGAATAATGATTCTAGTTAGGTAGCCTAAGCCCTAAGCCCCTAAGGTAGGTAGTTCCTAATAAATAGTTAATATCCAAGTAATATAGTAGGGCTCCAGTCTGCAGAATATGGAACATTTTTCCAGGACTCTCTGCGGGAGTTTTTGAATGAAATTTTAGAAATTGGAGATCTCTGCGGGAGATTTTGAATTAATTCCTATGTTACCTTTAATTTAGCTGCGGGAGATTCTGAATCTGCTGCTGAGAGTCAGAGAGTAGCTCTCTCTCAAATTAAAGTCTCTGCGGGAGCCAGACTGCAGGAACTGGTGAACTGTTCTCCAAGAAATCCTCTATTTTTGATTCTGTTCTCAGTAAAATACATGTAGATAAACATTGGAGGAAATTAAGGATTGTTCGCACAGAAAATGTTAAAAATGTCTCATATTCTGCAGACTGGTGCGGGAGAAGAGACTCATTCTGCAGACTGGGACTAGGGCTCAGAAACTCGCATGCTCTCTCTAATAACCAGATTGTACCTATTTGGTGGTAAATTGCAATGGTATCTCGGGAGATATTCAATTTCTCTAATAAAAAAATTCCTGCAATGCCAGGTAAAATAGTATGTCTGATAAACTCTCCATTTGTCTCTCCAGCTCTCTCCAAAATTCACCAAATTTCTCTCCAAAATGATCAAAGTATCATAAATTCTCTCTAAAATAACCCAAGTAAAATAGTATGTCTCATAAACTCGCCATTTGTCTCTCCAGCTCTCTCCAAAATTTAACAAATTCTCTCCAAAATGATCAAATTTTCATAAATTCTCTCCAAAATAACATTGTAGCATAGGAGAAAAATAGATAAAACTCGCCATTTGCAATTGAAGGGCTCACAATAACTGTCACAAACTCGCCATTAAAATGGCGAGTTTGGACATGCTTTATTATTTGGAAAATAACATTGTAGCATAGGAGAAAATGAGATATTTCTCGCCATTTGCAATTGAAGGGCTCAAAATTACTGTTACAAACTCGCCATTAAAATGGCAAGTTTGGACATGCTTTAATACCTGGCTGCAATGTTTGAATGTCGGAGGATATTTAGCTATTAATTCCTATATTACCATTAATTTTTGGAGGAGAAACTGGAAAAATGTTGGACTAGACAAATTGATGAAAAATGTTGGCAGCTATTTCTCAGATTTTTGAAAAAGTCTGAGGAGTTCAGTGCACCAAATACAAACTGGTCCAATAATAAGCAAACTAAAAACTTCTCTCCAAAATGATCAAATATATTAACTTATCATAAATTTTCTCCAAAATATCATCGTAGCCCAAGTAAAATAGTATGTCTCATAAACTCACCATTTGTCTCTCCAGCTCTCTCCAAAATTCAACAAATTCTCTCCAAAATGATCATATTATCATCAATTCTCTCCAAAATAACATTATAGCATAGGAGAAAAATAGAGAAAACTCGCCATTTGCAAAAGAAGGGTTCAAAATAACTGTCACAAACTCGCCATTAAAATGGCGAGTTTGGACATGCTTTATTACTTGGATCGTAGCATAGCCAGACTCCAGAATGTGTCTCTTCTCCCGCAGAGATTTTAATTTGAGAGACAGTTACTCTCTGACTCTCAGCAGCAGATTCAGAATCTCCCGCAGCTAAATTAATGGCAACATAGGAATTAATTCAAAATCTCCCGCAGCTAAATTAATAGTAACATAGGAATTAATTCAAGATCTCCAGGGCCGCAGAGATCTCAAATCTCTAAAATTCAATCATAAACTGATTAAACTCCCGCAGAGAGTCTTGGAAAAATTTTCCATATTCTGCAGACTGGCAGCATAGGAGAAAATTAGATATTTCTCGCTGTTTGCAATTGAATTGAAGATTGAAGAGCTCAAAATAACTTTCACAAACTCGTCATTAATATGGCGAGTTTAGACATGCTGTGACTGTCCATGTTTTAATGTGTGGCAGCCAGTCTGCAGATTATGGAACATTTTTCAAAGACTCTCTGCGGGAGTTTTTGATTGAAATTTTAGAAATTGAAGATCTCTGCGGTAGATTTTGAGTTAATTCCTATGTTACCATTAATTTAGCTGCAGGAAATTTTGAATTAATTCCTATGTTACCATTAATTTAGCTGCGGGAGATTCTGAATGACTGAATCTGCTGCTGAGAGTCAGAGAGTAGCTCTCTCTCAAATTAAAGTCTCTGCGGGAGAATATACACATTCTGCAGACTGGTGTGGTAGGAAAGTCCCAGTCTTTATTTCGTGGTAAATTCCACCGACATGTCGGTGGAATTTTTCTCTATTGAAACTAATATTCTGGCAAAGTCAGTCGATTTTCAGCTATTTATTCCTATGTAGTATGTTGCCATTAATTTTCGGTGGAAAATTGGGTAAAATGATGGTGGATCAGTCAAATTATTGGAAATTTCTGGTGGATTTTTTCAGCTTTTTGAAAAAGTCAGTGGAATTTTGTGCTCCAAATACAGACTGGGGAAAGTCGCCAGTTTAGTGAGAAAATGGCTTCAGTTTGCCACATTTAAGATACTTTAAATGAGAAATTTGAGTTCCTAGTGAAGATTTTACACTTGGAAACATCCTTATGCTTCATGCCTGTCGCCTGATGCATGTGTATCTCTTGAGACTATTTTAGGAGTGATTTACTTGTTATTTACAGGTTTTCCAACTTATTTAACCTCTCAAAAGTCGCCAATATACTGGCGACTTTGTCCATACTTTAAAACATGGGTGACTGTGGGCCATATTTCCCAGTCTGTATTTGGTGCACAAAATCCCACTGACTTTTTCAAAAAGTAGAAAAAATCCACCATAAATTTCCTGTAATTTGGCTGATCCACCAACATTTTTCCTATTTTTCCACCGAAAATTAATGGCAACATAGGAATAAATAGGTAAAAATCCAACGACTTTGCCAGAATATTATTTTCAGAGTGGAAAAATTCCACCGACATGTTGGTGGAATTTACCATGAAATACAGACTGGCATATTTCAGAGGCTCGAAAATTGGAAGCTAATTTTTGAGCCAAAATTTCACTAAAAATCTGAGCCAAGCCAATTTGGCTTATTTTTTGAAGATCTTAAGTCAAAATTAACATGGGAACATAGCCAGTCTGCTGAACATGGGACATTTTCTGTGCAAACAGTCCTTAATTTCCTCCTAGGCTCCTATGTTTACATGTATTATACTGAGAACAGAAGCCAAAATAGAGGATTTCTTGGAGAATACTTTACCAGTTCCTGCAGTCTGGCCAGTCTGCAAAGCATGCACAATTAGTCTGCAGATATTTAATTTTTAGAGCAATTTGTCTCCAAATATTTTCAAATTTTTCTCCAAAATTGCCAATTTTTTTAAAAATTCTCTCCACTAATTACATGTAAACATAGGAATTAATTAGAAAATTCTTGCCGGATAATTCAGGAGACTAATTTCAAGGCCTAAATTGTCGCTGGATAAACTTAACAAGTTCATGCACCTTTTGCAGACTGGCAGTCTGGGAACATAGGAATTAATTAAAAATTTAAAGCCAATTAGACATCTGAGATTCGACCATTTCAAATCTATGCCAATTAATTGGCTTTAACTGTCATACTCTTATACATGGACTGTGGGGCTCAACTTTAACTTAAATAAACAACTGTGATATGCAATCCTTTGCTTTCCCTTGTCTTTTCAGAATACTTATCAATTAACAACTAAAATGTAAACAACTAGTTAGCCTCTAGCCTACTACTAATATAACAACTGCTAATCCTAAGTCCTTTCCTAACACTGTCCCAGTCTGAAAAGTACTGCAGGATTTGTGGATTAATCCTGCACCGCTGCACCTAAGTTTTATTTAATTCCTATGTTCCCATGTTATTAGCTGCACCCAAATCCCAATTTTTGTAAAAAATATCCTGTGTCTGTTGAGACATTGTTTTCAGACTGGACACTGTCTGAGTCTGTCTCCTTGTCCCTGTCTGTATTTCATGATAAATTCCACCAACATGTCATGATGTCTGTGGAATTTTTCTCCATTGAAAATAATATCCTGTCAAAGTCGGTAGATTTTTAGCTATTTATTCCATTTCCAATGTTACCATTAATTTTCGGTGGAAAAATGGGTAAAATGTTGGTGGATTAGCCATATTACTGGAAATTTATGGTGGATTTTTTCAGCACGGGGTAAAGACCTGAAATGTGCCCTGAAATGACCTGAAAACATTTTAAATGCCTAAATTTAATACCACTGCATGTATCGTTTACTAAACATGTTTTTTTGTCAAGAAGGAGTCCTTGATGACACTTCCTGACAGTTTCAGTGAAATTTATGTACCCGTTTTTGAAAAATCCTGCCCTGAACAGACTGTACCAGTTTTGGTACAAAAACAAAGAAGGGATGAAAATGCCTGTTATCTAAATATCACTGCATGTATCCATTATTAAACATGATTTTTTGCAAGAAGGAGTACCTGGTAGGCTGGTAACATCTCAGGACAGTTCCACTGAAATCTGTTCGTCAGTTTTTGGAATATCTTGCCCTGAACAGTCCGTATCAGTTTTGGCAGAAAAAAAGGAAATCCGTTTTAGGGAATAATTCCTGCATTTCAGATGTTACTGGCAAACCTGTCTGTGAATGAGCACCTTCAAGATCATTACTTGAAAGCATAGTTGCTACTAGATACTATTTCTTAATACTCAATAATACCACTACTCAATACTATTTCTTAATACTCAATAATACCACTACTCAATACTATTACTTGATTATTACCACTCTATAGCTATCATTACTTGATACCATTTATAGCCTACTTCTCGATATTACTAATACTCGAACGATTACTAGGTACTACCAAAGATATTAATATTACAGTAGTATAAAATCTTTGCTGCTGCTACTTGAACCATTACTCGATACTACTACTACTATGTACCATTACTTGATATAGACTTATACTATCAATCAATGTATTCTAGTGATTCTACTTTCTACATGAATTCTCTGTAGTAGATTGAATCATTAGCTTGATTAATTCTTCTAGAAATGAAATAAGAATAACTTCTGAGAATATAACAATTAAAAGTAAAAATTTATCGATCATGACAAGTTGACAACTATTTTATACGAATGTGCATCGATCGGGAAGCTTAATATGTATTTGATGATTCATTTTTTTCAGTAGCATGGCAATTTCTTTATTTTTCAATTTGAATCTCTAATTTTTAATAATACACTAAATTATTAGTGTACTTCCTCAATAAAATTAATGGGTCATAAATAGTACCTAAAAGAAAAAAATATATATATTAAAAAATATACTGTAGGCTATATAAAAAATGTGTGCAGATATATAATTTATTTTGAAAAATGTTATGTAAAAAATGTATGCAAATAAAATTTATGAAGGTGCTAATTCACAGACAGGTTTGCCAGTAACATCCGAGATGCAGAAATTATTCCCTAAATCGGACTTCCTTTTTTCTCCCGAAACTGATACGAACTGTTCAGGGCAAGATATTTCAAAAACCAAAAACTGGTGGACAAATTTCACTGAAACTGTCAGGAAATGTTATCAAAAACTCCTTCTTGACAAAAAACATTTTTAGTAAACAATACATGCAGTGGTATTTAAATGACAGGCGTTTAAAATATTTTCAGGGCACATTTCAGGTCTTTACCCCATGCCGATTTTTTCAGCCTTTTCAAAAAGTCAGTGGAATTTTGTGCACCAAATACAGACTGGTCCTTATCCATCCGTGTAATTTCTCATTTGCTTATGTTATAGTACTTATTTGAATCTTTTTGTGTTATATATTATTTGTATAATTGTATTACCTTTTGTTTATTATTATTTGTTTATTATTATTCGATTAATTTGTGTTATTATTATTTGTTTGTTTCTTTTCTTTTTCAGGGGTTTTCTTCTCTCACACTCTCTTAATTTGAACTTTTAACTTAAACTCTTATCCACCTGTTTGTAAATCCATACCTAGCTAATAACTCCACTAACCTGCCGCTTACCTAGTCTCAGAGTCTGCAAAGCATGCCCAATCAGTCTCCAGATTTTTAATTTCTGGGGCAATTGATCTCCAATAATTTTCAAATTTCTCTCCAAAATGGCCAAAAATCCGAAAATACTCTTCAATAATTACATGTAAATATAGGAATTAATTTGAAAATTGTCGCCAAATAATTCAGGAGACTAATTTCTAGGCCTCAATAGTCGCCGGATAAACTTCACAACTTCATGCATCTTTTGCAGACTGGTTGACACTTACCTTGGTCATACTCTGTGCTTCCTGTGTGTCTGTCTGCTTGTCCATCTTACCATAGAAAATAACATAATATTAAGACCTTTCAATAACCTACTTAAGTTACAGAAAATGTCATTGGCAAGATCAAACTGTATTATAGATTCCCGCCTGTAATAATGCTTTATTTCCTGGGTTAATGTATGTGTTAATTTGATTAATTTTTAAATTTCATGAATTATTTCAAGCATGTGACGGGATAGTCACATTCATGAATCATCATTAGGCTCCAAGTAAAATACTATGGCTCATAAACTCTCCATTTGTGATTTGTCCCTAGTTAAATAGTATAAAGCTCATAAACTTGATCACTTGCTATGTATTTGCCAGACTGAAAATCTGAATAAATTGATGAAGTGTTTGCAAATTGCTCATAAATCCTTTAATTTGGCATTTGTTCTCAGTAAAGAATATTTAAATCTATTAGAAAGTTTCATTTCATTTTTTACAGGAGATGTTATAAAATATCCCATTGCAGACTGGGGTTCAATAGAAATAATTCCATTAATGATTATCTATCATTACTATTTTTGATTACAGAGTTCTCCTTTATTTAATAGTTTTAATGATGGACTCTTCAAGCTCTTCGGATGCTACAAACAGCTCTAGCAAGATGAGAAAGAAACGGGCAGACCAAGCCATCTACAGGCCTAGGGCACTCAGGGATACAAAACTCTCCAGCAAATCGTCTGAAGCAGATGTTGACGATAAAACTGTTGCTTCTAATAAAGGAAAAAGCTTGCAAAACAATTCCAGTGAGCTAAAAAATGGAAAACATTCATCTTCTACAAATATACCAAATGAGAGCAAGAAAAGGTTGAAGCAAGATGGTAATATTTGTAATGCAAGCCAGAAAGAAATGAATAAGAATAGATCTGATATAATTGTCAGCAGCTCAAAAAAACAAAATGATATTCAACCCAAGACAGAAAATTTATCTCATAAAAATAGTACCAGCTTGCCTCATAATGAAATAATTAATTGGGATGTCAATGACTCTCATGCCAAATCTAATTTTAGAGTAGTGACTCATGATGAATCTTACCCTGATGCTAAACCTCACAGTTTAGAAGTGAACTCTGAATGTACAAAGAAATATGATAAAGTATCTCCAATATTTTTACAAGATGAAGAAATTGAGACCGATACGAAAGATATTGATCCTTCCGTAGCTCATGAAACTGTCAAGGTTCCACAATCTGATGAAAGTATTCCAAAAATTGATATAAAGTTCAATGAAAAACCTTCAAAAGAATGGATAGAATCTGAAATAATTTGTGCAAAAGAAACTGATAAGCCAGAATTCCTAAAGAAATCTGAACATTTTGATACTGTAAGTATAAAACAATCCAATCAATACAAAAATAGAGCTGTTAGGCCATCTAGCGTAAAGAACAAAAGATTTACAGATTCTGTTGATAAAAGTTCATATATTGATCCTCATAAAACTGTTGAAAATTCTTCTATTAGTCATAAAAAAATACATAAAGTAAATAAGGAATCAAAACACTCAAAAGTATCATTTTCAACTGACTCTAATTTTGAAGATCATAAATCATCTCGTTCGAATTCAAATCGTAGTGCCATAAAATCAGAATCTGGTCATCAATTCAAAGATAAATATCATTCAACAAATAATACAAATGATGAGAATTATTCAAAAAACACACAGGTATCAAAAGTGTCAATTCAGAAGAGAAAATGCATATCTGATGGTCACTCAAAGAATGGAAATAACCATAACTTAAATGATAAAGAGGTGATTCCTAATAAAAGTTCTGAATCTGCTACAGTTTCCGATGATAAATTAAGAAATTCATCCACTGTCAACTCGACGCATTCTAACACATCTTCAAATTCTAAGTCAGCATCTTCTATTAATGGATCAAGAAAAGTATTCCTTGAAATGAAATTCAAAGATGTATCTGATGAGGATTCATTTCTATCTACCAATGAGAAAAATGTTAAATCTCCTGAAAGTAAAGAGATAACAACAAGTGACTCAGAATCTCCTAAGCATCCTGAAACATTCTATTGCCCAAGCTATGAACAAAATCTTCAGCAGTACCTAAATAAAGTACAAAACAGCAATGCTTCAAAATTACCTTCCAAAGAATTGCCTGTGATGAGGCAACAGCCTGGTGCTGGTATGATAAGGATACCCAAAGTAGCTCCAGTAACCAGACAACTGTTCAATCCTGCAGATCCTAGCAAACCAATTCTTGTAACCCTTCCTTCTCCACAAACTGTGGCATCTAAAGTCAATGCTCCATCTAACGCCTCTCAGTTTGCTAGAAGTGCTGCCCCTAAGAAACAGGTGTCTGTGAATGAAGAAGACGATCTCCACTGCCAATTATTTGACTCTGAATCCAATGAAGATTTTGCAATTTACCTAAAGAGAATTAGAAGTGCCGAGGCTAAAATCAGTTACTTCATCAAGAATCACATGATTCCTTCACATTTTCAACAAATTATGGAACTTAGAGTGCAACTTCAGAATTATTATCTCACTCTATTCCGCTTTAGGAGATTAAAGTACATCTGTGACAAGAACTTGGCTGTGAGTTTGTGGAATTCTCTCTACTATGGAATTATACGTGAGTACCTACCTTACTAGTTACTTATCAATTACTTGTTCTAATTGATTCGTATGAAAATGGTTGTCTCTAGGCTACTCATTTGTTTATAACTAGTTAGTGAGTTAACTTTTTGGTCAAATACAGTTGAGAAAATGAACATCTACATTATATTTAGATGGTTAATGTCTTGGTGGCTAGTTAGCTGTTATAAATTGTAGTGAATAGTCAATAGATTTTGATTTTCAACCTGCTTCAGCTAATGGAATATTTGGAATGTGTAACTTGATATCTGATGACTGATTTAGTCATAAGAAAATTAATTACTATTCCCTACTTATATTATGGATGTTTTGTAAGTCTCTTTCATATATATGAAATTGCATCTAATTGAATGTTTTTAACAGAAAAGTTGCGAGAGTACATGTCATGGCCCAACCAGTGTGATGAGGAGATTGACTTCAAGAACAGGAGCTTGAGTACTTTGCTCATGTTGGTACAGGAAGGTCATAAGTTCTACCAGGTAATTGCACTTTATTTGTTGATTTTGTACATTTAGTACAGAATAATATGTCGGTTATTGAACTGCTCCACATTTTCTATTATAGCTAAAAAAAGTTTATAATAATTATTCAAATTCAAAGTAGGTAAATATTTATTTTTTATTATACGAACAAAATTATATGGGTAGTTAACTCAAAACTAACTTACCCTACTTTATATTTTCAACTGATAATAAAACATTGTGCTACAGGTAGCATTTCATCAACAGTATAATTTTAAAGATACGCTAGGCAGCAAAACTAACTCTTTATCCAACTATATAAAATTTAGTAGTTTTCAATTAATAATATTCAACACTGAGCAATATTTGCCTTTTGCAAACAGTTGAATCATCAAATTGATAACACGTGTCATTCTATCCACAGGGTCTAATATGGAACTTGGAGGAGGACTACGAGTTCAAAATAGCAGACATTGTGTTGAATGATTGTGTCAAGAGCAGCTTCACAGGCACTAGACTGTTAGCTCTGGAGTCTGCACAGTACTTCATCATCTGTTTGGGAGACTTGTCACGCTACCGCTACCAGAATGTCGGCAGTTGTCAACTGCCTTTTTATGTGTTACCTCCTTTCAGGTTAGACATGTGGCTATTATCTAGGGTTGTGACAATATGCTTTTAAAATCATAAATGCTGAAAATAGTATAGATGCAGAGGATTAAACAGTGTTGAAATGTTCCTAATCCGAAGTAGGTAGCTATATAGTATTTGATACCATTTCATTTTGTCTTCTTGGTATCTATGATTTTCTAATCATATTGTCACAGCCCTACTAATGACTCCTAACTAATTATGATACAAGCTAATCAAGATGAGTTGATTTACTCTTTCGCTCCTTACGGCATCTGCAGTAGCTTCTCTTCAGTAACACACATGATGGAAGAAGCATGGGACATGACTGAAATTTCAGTCATGTTCCCACGCTATGTACCTATGTAACATGACTGAAATTTATGCTCCGGGCCTGCAAATAGCATACCTAATGTATTTTTTAAAATTTATTTATATAATGTGCTATAATGAATGTTAAGATAGTTTCTGAAAAATGAAATATAAGGAAAGAGTTTCAGAAGTTTTAAGTGCAGAATTGTGGAAACTATGAAAAAATTGAACAATCTCTTATGTTCTAGTGATTTTGAATAGCTGTATTAAATATTCATTATCAGCATAGGCTACTCTAATTTTATCCAATTTGTATCTTGGATGCCCAGAATAATTAAGTCTTCTAAACAGTGAATTATTATCTTGATATTTGCAGCTTCTTACTTACTGTTTTTGGTAGGATCCAGAATATTTCTTTTTTCATTATGAATGGGTCAATATTAGAATAGTGTATTTCGAATATATTTGTAAGACATAAAATATTGAAAGATGTTCAATTTTTTTTTTTTTTGCAAGATGTGAACAAATAAGTCAAATTTTAATATTGAAGTTAGAACTAATCATTTAGTACTCATGATTCTTAGGTACACCACAAAACTTACAAAAGTAGCTACTAGTAAAATGAATATCTTGGATATCAAATGAATATTACCTAGCTACGCAAATTTGCGGAATGTTATTTTTTACCCGGCATTTATTTATTTTCATCCAGTTATTTTGGCTATTGCTTGAATAAAGGAAGTGATTTAGGTAGCTATTTGTGGAAAAATTACAAATTAAACATTACAAATCTCGCACACCCCTTGCTTTTCTCAGGCACCCCCTGAGCATTGTATTGCATTTTAGTTACAATTTTAATATATTTGGCTACTATGATGAGAGAATTTAGTATGGAAATGTAAGGAAAACGGAATGTTTTATTTACATTCTGCATGATAAAAACTTAACAAGTAACTAACATATAAAACGGAACTTATAAGTACCTATGAAGCAGACACCCCCCTATAAACAATCCAGGACCCAAAGGGGTGCCGGGCATCCCACTTCAAGAATCACTGATCTTAATTAATACATGTCTCCAGAAATATCTGATTTACCGTGTTGATGTTAATGTTTTTCTTTTTCAACAGATGGTACAATTTGGCATCTTGTATTTTGCCCCAAAAAAGAAGACCCTACCACCAGCTAGCAGTGTTCCAACACTTTATGGTGAGTCTATTGTACTTCCTTACAACTATGCAAGCTAAATGAAAAGTCTTGATTCCAATACTTTATGGCGAGTCTTATCCCTATAAACAACGTATATCGATTCAATTTCTTTACGATTGCTGGGATGTCAAATCGATGAATTGTTGAATCGTTGTTTGTAGGGATTGCACTTACTTTCTATTCTACTATACAATCTAAATTAAAGGTCTTGATTTTGTAGCTACATAGGAAGTTTGATCTTTAATTCACTTCTGTTTACTTCACTATAAAATAACTTGCTATCAAGTTCATTTTAAATAGTTGTTATTTTTAACAGATTGAAATTATTTGAACAGATCAGATAGATATAAAGGAACTACTCAAACATTATAAGTTTGCCATTAGTGTGTTGACTATCTATTGGGGTAAGAAATCAATTAGCTACTGGATGATAATTTCAATAGGTTATTAGTAAAAACATCAAAATATTGAAATATATTCATTGTGGAGAGAAAAAGAAAAACCTATAATATTATGTAACTATAAACAATGAATAACTTATATTTTTATATTTTTGAAAAGTTTTCTGTAAGAACCTACTGATTTTTCATATGATATATATTTCACATCTGGTAATTGTTAAATTTTCCACATAGCTATTGGAAAATGAGCAATCTTTTGTTTGATGAATTTTCTTAGATGAAAAATATTTTTAATATTTAGGTATTTATAGTTTTATTGTCGTTACTATTTTAATGCGACAACATGTTGAACCAGAAAATGGTCTCTAATTTAATGTTTGCTTCAAAACTTACCTATTATGATAGAGTTATATGAAGCAGCTCTTACTTTTCCTGTGGTTCTCTTTCAGAAACGTCCTCTTGACGTCTATTTCTACTACGTGCGCTCAATAATGTGCGGAGAACTCAATGACAGGAATGCTCTCTTGGGCTTCTTCCACGAAATAGATTGCAAGGTGAGTGACATTCTCGTTGTTATTCTTAGTAATCAAAAGCTATAAAAACCTAATTATCTTTTTCATTGTTTAGATTATAATATGGGAAGTTTTAGACTGAATACGATGACATTTTCATCATAATTTAAGCTTAGATTTGAGCCTATAAATTCTGATTGCTAGCTGCTAGATACAGCCCAGATTGTATTTGGTGGTAAATTTGGCTGACATGTCTGCCGACTTTTCTTCTCTCTATAATAAATATTCTTGCAATCTCTCCGAGGACTTTCAGCTATTATTTATGCGGGGAAATTGGTAAAATGTTTGGCGACTTTTTGTAGTATTTTTGAAATGTCAGCAGAGTTCAGTGCTCTAAATGCAGACTGGGACTCAATCAGGCTATTAAAAACCTCTTTATTAAATAGTAAAGTTTGAATTTAGTTCACTTTAGGTAATAGGAATTTTCTGTGAGTGTTGCAGCTTAATGGTATGTATGCTGATGTATATTTCATTTATTACAATAGTAACTAGTTAGTTACCGTGGTACTTTAGCTATGTCAGAATACCATCAAATAACTAGCTACATAAAATTTTTAAGTATTTTTTTTACCGTGAAATCAAAAATTGGTTCAAATCTATATAAAAATTTATTCGTACAGAATAACATTATAATTTAAGGGGTATAATTTAACGGTAGGACATTTTCTATCAATTAACAGAAAAGTAGCTGTATTAATAATATTTATATATTAATTATTCAATATATAACAATTATTATATATTTTTCTTATGATCGAAAATGAGGAATCGTTTGATAACTCGTAACTTACCCCATTAGAATTTGTTTTCCTGACCACCTTATTTGCTTCAGTTCAAGCAATGTCTGACAGAGTACCACATCAATCTGGATGACTACTGCACAGCCAAGAGGGTGAAGGCTGACCTCAGTGAGGTCACCATTCGGGGCAGTGGCCTCCACAGGGAGGTGTGGATCAAACCCGATGGGGTGAGCACCAAGAGGAACACTGTGTCTAAGTGTGAAGAGGAGAACCCCATCACCAAGTTACAGAACAGTCTGTCTCCTGCTGAAGTAAGTGTGATAGCTTTTAATGGTATTTTGGTCCAATTGTGGTAGCTTTTAACCCGTACACGGTTAGAATCGATATTTTGGTCCAATTGTGATAGATTTTAAAGAATCAATAACCAATTATCTGATTAAATTTTAATAGTTATTAATTATCAAAAAATATTATTAAAATATAGCTATTCGTTGAGGAGAGAACAAGAAAATGAATATTTTTTAACTGGTTATCTTCATTGGTATCCATAATACCTGAAAGTATCATTTATAGTTTTATACCAATTAGAATAATTGTAAAAATAATGATAATTCTATACTTTTTTTTATACGATCGAAAATGCAGAACCGTTCAATAACTCTGAACTTAGCTACTCTAAATAGCTGTTTCTAATCTTGTTGTTTCTAACCATCAAATGTTTCTTTTGTCAATAGCTGCGTACTCAGTTTCTGTTGTTTTATCTTCGATGTCACGGACTACTCTTTACAAAGGTAAGTTTGGGGAATTCATCTTCTAATTTATCTTCTTTTGAAACCTTTTAATTCCTTGGTATTGGAAGTAAGACCTATGATATCTCGATATTATTATTTCATCCATGAAGCAAATTCATAGCATCTTCATAGACTCCAGCTCTATACCCAGGGTATGATTGTTGTTCATCATTCCACCTATAACTTCATCAGTATTTTATTCACTTTATTTTAGTTTTAAATGTAAGAGCATAGCTATGTCTTTATATTGACTGGGCAGATTAGAGAAACTTTTCCTAAAAGTATCCTTGCTATTATATAGGCTTGTGTTTCTTGTTTAATTTTCCCACTAAATATTAAACTCCTCTCTATTTCTTCAGATCTCAATGGAGCAGTTCTCCTCTTGCTGTCAGAGGATGTTGCTCCTCTTCACTGCAGTGCTCTCCTCCCCTCACACATCTCTCTCCTCCACCCACCTCACACAAATAGTCACCCTGAACATGTTCGCTGTGCAGAACACACAACTGCAGGGTGAGTCTGAAGCCTCCATTGCATGAAACCTTAAAGGGCCGTACACACGCAGAGTTTTTTCAGTCTTTCCACCAGACTTTTTGCTAAGCTCCTCCTACTTTTACCACCAGAATATAAGAAAAAAGATATTGTTATTTATTTCAGTTGGTATCCATGATACCTGCAGGTATCATGGATACCAACTAATTAAATAATAGTTGTAGCATTTTTTCTTATATTCTCGTGGAAAAAGTAGGAGGAGCTTTGCATAAAGTCTGGTGGGAAGACTTAAAACACCCTACGTGTGTACGGCCCTTTAGGCCGCGCGAACACCAAAAGAGAGATAGCATGAAATATTGCAAGATCGAACTTGGTAACATGGTAATACAATCTAGTGCGCACAATGAAAGAGAGTCTGAAGAGAAAAAAGATTTCAAGTATATAGCCTTTCACTAAATAATTATGTAGGCACACTTCAATTCGACACTAATTCAACATAGAATAAATGTACTATTCTTCTCTGTAATAGGTTTTATAACTCTCTTTTGGTGTGCGCTGGTGCTACCTTTCTTCCTATATTGCAATCTTTCTTACTATTCTTCTTTTAGTGTGCGCTGGTGCTACCTTTCTTCCTATATTGCAATCTTTCTTACTATTTTTCTTTTGGTGTGCGCTGGTGCTACCTTTCTTCCTATATTGCAATCTTTCTTACTATTCTTCTTTTAGTGTGCGCTGGTGCTACCTTTCTTCCTATATTGCAATCTTTCTTACTATTCTTCTTTTGGTGTGCGCTGGTGCTACCTTTCTTCCTATATTGCAATCTTTCTTACTATTCTTTTTTTAGTGTGCGCTGGTGCTACCTTTCTTCCTATATTGCAATCTTTCTTACTATTCTTCTTTTGGTGTGCGCTGGTGCTACCTTTCTTCCTATATTGCAATCTTTCTTACTATTCTTCTTTTGGTGTGCGCTGGTGCTACCTTTCTTTCTATATTGCAATCTTTCTTACTATTCTTCTTTTGGTGTGCGGTGGTGCTACCTTTCTTCCTATATTGCAATCTTTCTTACTGTTCTTTTGGTGTGCGCTGGTGCTACCTTTCTTTCTATATAGAAATCTTTCTTACTATTCTTCTTTTGGTGTGCGCTGGTGCTACCTTTCTTTCTATATTGCAATCTTTCTTACTATTCTTCTTATATTGCAATCTTTCTTACTATTCTTCTTTTGGTGTGCGCTGGTGCTACCTTTCTTTCTATATTGCAATCTTTCTTACTATTCTTCTTATATTGCAATCTTTCTTACTATTCTTCTTTTCATGTGCGCTGGTGCTACCTTTCTTTCTATATTGCAATCTTTCTTACTATTCTTTTTTTAGTGTGCGCTGGTGCTACCTTTCTTCCTATATTGCAATCTTTCTTACTATTCTTCTTTTGGTGTGCGCTGGTGCTACCTTTCTTCCTATATTGCAATCTTTCTTACTATTCTTTTTTTAGTGTGCGCTGGTGCTACCTTTCTTCCTATATTGCAATCTTTCTTACTATTCTTCTTTTGGTGTGCGCTGGTGCTACCTTTCTTCCTATATTGCAATCTTTCTTACTATTCTTCTTTTGGTGTGCGCTGGTGCTACCTTTCTTCCTATATTGCAATCTTTCTTACTATTCTTCTTTTGGTGTGCGGTGGTGCTACCTTTCTTCCTATATTGCAATCTTTCTTACTGTTCTTTTGGTGTGCGCTGGTGCTACCTTTCTTTCTATATAGAAATCTTTCTTACTATTCTTCTTTTGGTGTGCGCTGGTGCTACCTTTCTTTCTATATTGCAATCTTTCTTACTATTCTTCTTATATTGCAATCTTTCTTACTATTCTTCTTTTCATGTGCGCTGGTGCTACCTTTCTTTCTATATTGCAATCTTTCTTACTATTCTTTTTTTAGTGTGCGCTGGTGCTACCTTTCTTCCTATATTGCAATCTTTCTTACTATTCTTCTTTTGGTGTGCGCTGGTGCTACCTTTCTTCCTATATTGCAATCTTTCTTACTATTCTTTTTTTAGTGTGCGCTGGTGCTACCTTTCTTCCTATATTGCAATCTTTCTTACTATTCTTCTTTTGGTGTGCGCTGGTGCTACCTTTCTTCCTATATTGCAATCTTTCTTACTATTCTTCTTTTGGTGTGCGCTGGTGCTACCTTTCTTTCTATATTGCAATCTTTCTTACTATTCTTCTTTTGGTGTGCGGTGGTGCTACCTTTCTTCCTATATTGCAATCTTTCTTACTGTTCTTTTGGTGTGCGCTGGTGCTACCTTTCTTTCTATATAGAAATCTTTCTTACTATTCTTCTTTTGGTGTGCGCTGGTGCTACCTTTCTTTCTATATTGCAATCTTTCTTACTATTCTTCTTATATTGCAATCTTTCTTACTATTCTTCTTTTCATGTGCGCTGGTGCTACCTTTCTTTCTATATTGCAATCTTTCTTACTGTTCTTCTTTTAGTGTGCTTTAGAGTTAATATTTAGTATACTATTTCGTCTGTCTGTTAATTTAGATCATATTTATACTATAAAGACATTAACCCTAGAACGCCCAGAGTGCCAAAAGAAAACCGGTCCTGTTTGATATATTGATGCATTATTTGAAAAAATAATTGACTTGTGTTTCTGTAACTCCGTTTCTGTCATTGTCTTTGATTTTTATGTATCCTATAAATGGCAGTGAAAATAATGCAACAGGTTTTGAAATATTTAGTTTGTATTATTTTTGGTCAAGTGGGCCTCTGGATCCCGGGTGAAGTACAACCGCTCATGCTTCACATTTTGGATCACAATAGGAACATCACTTGGAGGAATAATAGCATTATTGGTGTGATATCAAAATGTGACCCAACAGCGCATGTATTTCACCCGATCTCTAGATTTCCACATGGTAATAAAATGTTGGAAAACTAAATAAAAACAAAATATTTTGCGTTATTTAAATTGGTTTCACATAAATACGTCTTAGACAAATAACTTGTATTTCCAACAACTTTAGTTAAGTTTTCAAAGTAGTTACAAATGTATATTGCAACTAGAGCAAGCCTCTCAGGCACTTCTTGTTGCTCCAGATAAGATATTAGAAGTTATAAACTTTTAAATGGTAACGACTCAATTACAGACTGCTTACAATTGCTATAAAGTGGATGTTACGTCATGATAGGTTAAGTACAATTTTCAACATTTTGATTGGCTAATGACTGATGTTAACGCCCCTTGTACGGTAACTGTGAGCATACGGTAATTGAGTAGTTACCCCATTAAATATTCGCCATAGTGACAAATATTCAACAAAGGGTTTATTATTCCTAAACTGTAAAGATAAATAAAGCTAGCGATATCTTATCCCTTCTACTCCAAAATTTTAAATTAGACATATATATACATATCTAAATCAAGTCTCTATCAACTTATTTATGTGTTCCTTCACCAAATTTATCCACTACATTTCCTAAGAAGTAACTCGAGAATAAATGATTAAATTAAATTTGGTCCACCTTACCCTCAATGACTATCGCCCCAAGCTACTCTGTGATTTATATTTGGTCCACCTTACCCTCAATGTCTATCGCCCCAAGCTACTCTGTGATTTATATTTGGTCCAATTTACCCTCAATGTGTATCGCCCCAAGCTACTCTGTGATTTATATTTGGTCCAATTTACCCTCAATGTGTATCGCCCCAAGCTACTCTGTGATTTATATTTGGTCCACCTTACCCTCAATGTCTATTGCCCCAAGCTACTCTGTGATTTATATTTGGTCCAATTTACCCTCAATGTGTATCGCCCCAAGCTACTCTGTGATTTATATTTGGTCCACCTTACCCTCAATGTCTATCGCCCCAAGCTACTCTGTGATTTATATTTGGTCCACCTTACCCTCAATGTCTATCGCCCCAAGCTACTCTGTGATTTATATTTGGTCCACCTTACCCTCAATGTCTATCGCCCCAAGCCACTGTATTACCCTCAATGTCTATCGCCCCAAGCCACTGTATTACCCTCAATGTCTATTGCCCCAAGCCACTTTATTACCCTCAATGTCTATTGCCCCAAGCCTCTCTTGACTTCTCTGTCGCCACAGAGCTTAAGAGGTCATTTTTTGCTTAGTGTTCTCTGTTTCGTAGTTCTTACACATCAATCACCAAACTTTAATTTAGTGCATAGATGGTTATAGTCACCACTTTCATCGGTTTCACCTTCCATAGTATTCAATTAATTATATTATTTCTAAAATACATGTACCTAATAATATTCTCTATTGGGAAGATGTATCTTAAATCTTTATGATTTTACCACTCCGGGGTAAGTTCCTATTCTTGGACGGTCCCACATTTTCGATCACATTACATCAACATTACAACTCGTTATTTCTATTGGTATCCATGATTCCTGATGGCATCATAGATACCAATTAAAATAAAAGTTAAATAATAGTTATTATAGCTACTTGCTTTATATGGTCGAAAATGTGTTCCAGTGCAATAACTCGTAACTTACCCCATCTAAGGTTCAGAGTCAGGCCACACTATGTAGTTTCCAGGTAGCAATAAAAAGGTTCATTTTTGGATAAGTGTGTGGTACGTTTCCGCAGTCTATTCTTTTTTACGTGGTTTGGAAATGTTTCATGTCAGAGAGAAAAATAAATTTAAAAACTAGGGTATGTATGTAACCGTATGTTATATATTATATTATCGGTCAGTTCCACATTTTCGGTCATATAAGAAAAACGATATAATAATAATTATTTACTTAGTATTTATTATTATATCGTTTTTTCTTATATGACCGAAAATGTGGAACTGACCGATAATTAAGAACTTACCCTATATCAATATTTTTATTTTTATTTGTAATTATAAATTTATAATGCAATTTTAATTATATACTAGTAGTGCAAGTTCAATTGTTTCTTTATTAGGTAGCCATTGATGCACTCGGTAGCTTTTCTGCATCCACACACTGTTCATTTTACAGTGGAAAACTTTAACATAAATCAAAGCTCCTTTTAATAAGTGATTTACCTTTAATATTAATATATGTTTTACTTTTACCGACTTTGTCTTGTACTTGAACTTGAAAATAGTTTATTAGTTACATCCTGTTACCAAGGAAATGACGCTAGTGCTACTATTTCTACTACGTAAGTCAGTGCTCCGTAACTTTGTCGGTCTTAGTATTAGAGCAGCTATTATGATTAGGGTGAGTTCCGTGTTATTAGATGGATACGCATTTTCGATCATATGATTTTTTTAAATTTTGATGATATCCATGATAAAATTTAAGTTAAATTTTATTAGTAGCTATACACTTTTTTAATTATGGTCGAAAATGTGGAACTGTCCGATAACTCGGAACTTACCCTACTGAAGGTCCATTTCAGCCACGTTAATAATAAAATCTATCACTACTTGGTCATACGGAAAACTTATATAAAATCACTGGTATAAATTTTTTGATGCTTTTTATACAAGTAGCAAGATTTTAAGATCCTTTATACTGTTTTAAATTGGGTTCATGTGTTTTTTTTTACATCAACGATATGGCCTTTGGTTCCGAAGCAGACGTTAAACCCCTACTGAATAAATAGTTATTGTTCTTCCAGTTCAACTGCTGCCATAGTAGCTTTTCTGCATCCATGAGCATTGTCACAGGCGGTGGTGGGTGACTTTGTTCATGAAGCCACTTTCCTTTCTGACTGCCTCTTCCAGTCCCTTGTATTTAATTTCCTTTTGACGTCAACGATATGGCCGAGGCAGATGTTAACCCCCTACTTCAATTAAAACTAACTACCATACCAAGATATTAAATCTTCAAATATCTTCTTTAAAGTAATTGTTTATTTTCTTTTGCCGAAAGTGATATGTGCTAGATTTTACCCAGCTACTTTTCGACGCCAAACGCACGTTCTTGTAATTATTATGTGCAGTGTACTGCAATTTTCTATGTACTGCAATTTGTCGTGTACTGCTGCATGTAGACTCCATTGCTATTTCTGCCGCAGGACAACACAGGTTTAAATCTATAAATATGTCCATAGCTTCCTCTGTTCAAATCAATTACCATCACCTCCAATAACTGTCATTGTACCAGCCTCTTGTTTGGCTCCTACAGGAAAAAAACTGAAATATTAGGGCCAGTTTCGAGTTCTCAAACTCTTCCACATTTACGATCATCATTTTTATCTGATCGAAAATGTAGTGCCGTTTCATAACTCATAATTTACCCTATTCTTGTATCCTTTTGAGTAGGATGTGTGATAATTACGTTACTTGTTATTCAAGTCAGGCATAGGATGACTGATTAGCTCCTTTCAGTAGTCATTATATGTCAACATTATATATATACTTATTTTCTATAGTATAATAAGAGCCGCGTCTCTCCGTGTGTCACAATTTTATTAAGGAACGTATATTAACTATCAAAATTACTAGTCAGTAGGGTAAATACCGAATTATCGGTCAGTTCCACATCATCGGGCATATATGAAAAAATTATATAATAATAATTATTTCACTAGGTTAAGTTGAGTAAAAACAACCAACCCGGGTTGGTTGTTTTTACTCAACCTAACCTAGTGGAATAATTATTATTAAATCGTTTTTTTCTTCTTATATGTCCGAAGATGTGGAACTGACCGATAATTCGGAACTTACCCTATACATGTTTTATCAGTATATAAATATTGATAATACGTATTTGCAATAAATGTTAACCTATTCCCATTGTATTAATTTTATTCTCAAGAAATGAACAACAGGTTCTGAACTAGTAGCTATATATAAAAAATTATATATCTACAAACTAACTAAATGTGGAACTGTCTGATAACTTGGGACTTACCCTAGTAATGTCTTATTAAATAATTATTAATAATTATATTTATAACATATAAGCTTATCTATTAAGCTTCATACTGAGTGTGACCTGTTTGATTATCAGTCATAAATAATTAGGCAATCTAAATTATTCTATATGCGGAAAAATTCTTCTACGTATTTTCGACTTCAATTTTTTCCATTCGAAAATTTTTCTAAGGCCCAAAATGTATAATATTAAAACATTTTTTTTATAATTAAATTGCTATTTTAAAAGTTGTATGTAACCTTTCTTCTGGTCAAACTCAATCAATTCACTATAGGTGGCGATGCAATATAGCAATACGAATTTTTTTATTGCCTCTTCATTTTCGTACGAGAAATGACACCAATTTTTCTTCAATTCAAAATCCTAATCCGAAGAAATAAAATACCAAAACCCCTCAATTCATTCCATTTAATCTATTTATCAACGCTATTAGAAGAAGTCTAATAGAGTGTCTAAACATGGTTGTTTTCATTTGCCATGCAGACCACTTTTTCCATCTCGGATCTAGTTTTCATCTGCAATGTTCAATCTTCAATTTCTGTGCTTAGAAACCTGAGTTATGGTCTGGTATTTTGTTGGTCGCTTTTCTTCCTTATAAGGACATGCTATTCCCTGGCCGACCATTACTCCTGCAGTTTTTCTTCGTCCCTTATTTATTGCAACCATTCTGTGTACCTGTTTCTGACGCCTTGCAACCTCTAATTATGGCGAGAGGAATATGGTCAACTTTTCGCATGTCAGGCGAGTGCTTTTGCTCTATTTGTCATCATCTATCACACTGACAATTAATGTAACCGATCTAACAGCTATCTTAGTCGTTAAAGGAGGTAAGTAGTTTGTAAGTAAAGATAGTGTGGTCATTTCATCTGATAATTAAACAGGTGTTTTTTGCCTTTCACGGACATGTACTCGGATACTTTTCCTTATTTGGCGCAAGAACCGTAAGATGAAATTTTGTACTCATTAAAGGTAACTACTGTGCTGAAAGTTTTTCGACCGCAGTTGACTGATTCTTTCTCCAGTAACTAACTACCTTGCAGACATTTGGCTCAAGAGACCACGCATAAATTTTTCTGTTTTTAACGAGTCTGTTGACACTTCTCATCAAGCGATGTCGTTAACGGACATACTTTTTATCGCTTTTGAAGTGGCAGGCTTGTTGTCACCTCATCTCCTCTGTTACTCTCTGTTAAGATGAAATAAACTCAGCTGATTGTACCTAAATATCACACTTTGTTGCTAAATATCTATTCTTTTACTCATGATGTCTGCAATTGTGAATCATTAATTTAAGAATCTAGTTAAAGGATAATCAAATGTCTACCTAATAAGCATAGTTGATCATGTGTAGAAGATCAAATATTATTGTATACTACTAAAATTGATATAGTTAGTTAGTTAGTTAGCTAGCTACCTATTACCCACAGTTGGATAATTGATGTCCAATAAAGATTTAAAATACATAAAGTCTAACATATTGCTAATAATATAACAAGCAATGTTAATTTCCCAGATATCCTAACCTTATAAATACGTAACAGTCCATCTGTCTCTATCTGGTTTTGACAACAATAATTCAACGAGTAATTGTTTTTGACAGTGACCCTCGGGCTGTTAAGATGTTACCAGTGCAAACAATACCGTTACTGTGGTTGTAAAGATGTTACCAGTGCAACCAATACCGTTACTGTGGTTGTAAAGATGTTACCAGTGCAACCAATACCGTTACTGTGGTTGTAAAGATGTTACCAGTGCATCTTAGCCAGTACCATTACCGTTACTGTGGTTGTAAAGATGTTACCAGTGCACCCTTAGCCAGTACTATTACTGTGGTTGTAAAGATGTTACCAGTGCATCTTAGCCAGTACCGTTACTGTGGTTGTAAAGATGTTACCAGTGCATCTTAGCCAGTACCGTTACTGTGGTTGTAAAGATGTTACCAGTGCATCCTTTGCCAGTACCATTACCGTTACTGTGGTTGTTAAGATGTTACCAGTGCATCCTTAGCCAGTACCATTACCGTTACTGTGGCTGTTAAGATGTTACCAGTGCATCTTAGCCAGTACCATTACCGTTACTGTGGTTGTAAAGATGTTACCAGTGCATCCTTAGCCAGTACCATTACCGTTACTGTGGTTGTAAAGATGTTACCAGTGCATCCTTAGCCAGTACCATTACCGTTACTGTGGTTGTTAAGATGTTACCAGTGCATCCTTAGCCAGTACCATTACCGTTACTGTGGTTGTTAAGATGTTACCAGTGCATCTTAGCCAGTACCATTACCGTTACTGTGGTTGTTAAGATGTTACCAGTGCATCTTAGCCAGTACCATTACCGTTACTGTGGTTGTTAAGATGTTACCAGTGCATCTTAGCCAGTACCATTACCGTTACTGTGGTTGTTATTCCGTGCACATATGGTGCCTAGGATATTGATTGCGCTCTTTTAATTCTCCACGCCTATCAACTTCGCATCAATCTGAGTATTTTGCTGCTCGTCTCAGGTTTCCTCTGTTATAGTTCGTTGCTCTTAGTCCACCCTGTTGATTTGCAGGGAGCCAATTACACAGCCATTCTCTGGTCTGCGGTCATGCCCGTTATTCAGAGCAGTCTTTCGAAACCGCACTCTCTACTCCATGTCATGTTTTCATCTTGAAAGTTTTACCAACACTTTGGTTAAGATTGGTAATTGTGTGGTCATCAGAAGGTGATATAGTGTACAATACTAAAAATGTACTTAGTCTGGATAATAAAATGAAAATAGATATTCGATTTATCTAAAAGTTGAAGAGGTGGCATTTTTCTTCAAGGCGTAATTAGTTTGATATCAGGACATACAGAATGGTGTACGCTGTACAATTTTATATATATTTTACCAACTGGTTCATGTTCCACAATTACAATAATTTATTGAAAAGGCACGTACTAGTTATTACGTAACTCTATTTCTTCGAATTGGCAAACCGAACATCAATCACTTCGTCTTTGACGTCTTGGTCCGTTATAATCATTACACTGCTGCCTAAATGAGCTGATATCGTAATACATGATCTGGAGGATAAGGTCTGGCTCTACCGTTATTATTTGGGTTAGATATCTAAAACACATAATTGTCACAAAGTTAAAGCTTTTAGTAAATACAAAGAAGAAAATTTCAGGTTAATCAAAATTATACGTGTGGATGAAAGGAAAATTTTACTCTCAAACTTGCCCATATAGATCTATTTGGTTAGCAAATTTCCAATATAGTTAAATACACTCAATTTTTGATTTTGAATTAAAGCTACTAAATCTTCCAGTTCGAAAATTGTTGGAACAAGGAAGTGAAATAATCTGGTTGACCTAAAAATTGATAAATAATTTATGGCCTTTTAACCAACCACAGTACTTCTCTTTTCACAAATTTTCAAGCTAATTATCACATATTTATATAATTTAACTAAAATTGTCTACATTAAAGAACAATCCTTAGATTCTCAATATCATTTTAGATAGAGATCAGTTTAGTTATAGGTATGATATGGTTTTTGCAGAGGGTTAGGTTGGCACTGTGACAAGGAGGCGTTGCAACCTGGGTGCCAGCTGACTCTGCAGGTTTTTCTCTTTGTTTACTAGAGGTTGTACTATGTTCGCCTAGAGCAAGGCCGGCCACAGATTTCTCCTGACCCTATCGCGTACCCGGAGATGCGGACATAACTGGTTCGGAGAGTTTTTGTTGGTAATTGGGATATCTCTTTTGTTGGTGGGAATAGAACAAAGATCTTTACAGGAGCAGGTAAACTTCACCACACTAACTTTGGCCTCAAGCCACATAAAAACACTAATCAAAATCACAGCTTGAAAACGCTCTTAAAATAATAAGTTATAACATGCATTTCGCTTCTTTTGACATGCAACATTTTAAAATATATTTAGCCCAGCATGATTTAGACTCTCTTGAGAGGAGTTGTTTAAAAATTAAAGGGTCGCAATTTACTTGTGACACTCTCTAAGCTATCTAACTGGATCCTCAAATTACGAGCATATTTTCAATAGACTTTAATATTAAAGATCTGTTTGGAGATTAGTATGCTATTTGCTTGCAATCTTCAAAACCCACTGCTTGTACCCCTGTTTTTATCGGCCATTGCCCACGGTTGTCTTCAATAGGGTTAAACACTTCTCTAAATTACCGGGTACTTTACCTCTTCCTTGGAAGGTTGTTTCTTCAACCACTGCAGGCGATGCGAGTTCACAGTTAGGGTTGAATTTGATAGAAACTGAATAGTTTCTATTAATCATAGTGACTTTGATTAATGTTCCGGATAACTCACCTCTATCATTGAATATCGGTACGGGTGTAACTATAATGAGTGACTATAGGCGATAAGAAATCGCTCTTCTGCATATAAATGCACCTTTTCTCTGGCAAAACTGCCGATAAATTTATCGTTGTCGATTAGAATCTCGCTGCGGTACCTAAAAATGCATTGAAACTTTAAAAGATAAAGAGAATATTTTAAGGTTCTTATCGAATGCTGTACTTTTTGTACTTTTATGAGTTTTTATTTTCAGGTACTAGTATTTTTACATCGCATGCAGCTTGTTCTTATCTGTATTGATGGGATTTTGGAAAAAAAAATCAATGCACTTGAGCTGTTGAAATCAGGACTGAAATGGAAGAGTATATAACAAAATCTACATATTCATCGAATGCAATTAAGTTGTTTATTCTACATGTAGTCGTACGTCTTTGACTGCATTCGGTTGTACTCAAAGATAAATAGAACACCAACCTCCTGTTTGATAGCTATCATTATTTACGAATAGATCCGGGTTCTAAGGGTCATTTAATACATATTGAAGTGATAATTATGTCACCCTATTGACTTGATGTTTATTTTGTTGAAATAGTATAAAACACTGATATTTACAATGAACTTTCAAATAGTAGCTATAGGGTGAGTGACGAATTATCGGTCACTTACTCTAAATGGGGGGAAAAGTAAGTGATATTTTAACTGAAAACTATTGTCTTCTTAAACCAAAAAAAATCCCTACCACCTCTTTCCCTAAAACATCTCCAAACCCCAACCCCACTCCCCCTTTCTCCTCGTTTGTTCTTTCCTCACCACCTAGCCGTTGGTTGGCCCCGTAGCTGGAGGCTAGGACACTAGCTGAAGGCCGATGAAGGTCGTTTGTTCTTTTTCTCTATCGATACAAATGCTTTAGGTTTCCGGTCAGTGATCCCCAGTTAAGAAATCCTGTTTGCTCTCCCAACCTTTCGTCTATTTTGGGTGCATTGGATCTTACAACTGCTGAACCGCACCTAAGGCTTCTTTCACATGGACGCTTTCTTCATGCCACAGCACAGAAAATGGCACATGAAAAACGCTGTGTCTGTTTAAACGTATGTGTTTATGTCCCCTTAGATTGGGCGTTTTTTATGCTGCATTTTTGTAGAAAAATAACGCCCCTTGTGAAATAGTCCTACTGTTTTGGTAACAACCTCTCTACTAATCCAACCCAACTAAAATTCCACTAAATTTACTATCTATAACAACCAGTATTAGTTAATTCGACTTATTAATTAATTAACTCGGCATGGTCATACGTAATTGTAAATTCATGATAATTAGTGATATCCATCAATTATCTATAAGTAGTAGCTAGCTGGTTGTTGCCTAGACTCCCAAAATTATTATTACTCTTCTACCTTTTGTTTTTAGCTTGAAAATAGTGTTTTAAAGAAAAATATTGGCAGAATACCACCCACCATTGTCTATTACGTCATTGTGTGCATTGTAACTGCAGTGTGCATGCATGGCGCCAAAACTGGTGACTGATGATTAAGTAGTTAATTTAGTGTTTGCAAACTGATACTCAGCCCATGATTTACTCAAGGATAGAAGATCCTATAATTGATTTCAGGGGTTTTGTTTTAAACTTACCAATACTGTCTGTCCGTGTGTCACACTTTTATTAAGAAATACATATTAAAAGGATATACAAATCATTTGTGGCAGTATCATGACTACGGACTACAATAATATTGACACTAATTATTTAAAAAAAATTATGTTTTGGCTTTTGAGATACTTTTTTGTTTAATCAGAATATGTTTAACCCTAATACGTACTTGCATTCGAATATAATTTAGATTCAATAACAGGTACTGTACTAGTTGGTTATAATATGTCTAGAGTTAGTTAGTTAGTTGAGAGTTCTCGAACGGGTCATCATTTCCAATCGTATAAGAAGAAAATATACTAATTATTAATATGTACTTTTAATTATTATGATCGAATATATGAAGCAGTCCGATAACTTCTAGCATTCAATTTCATTTTTGTAGTTCTGTATACAGATAATTCTAGTTTTACTTCCTCTCCATCTTCACGAACGTTAACTTTTAGGGTATCATTTTTTCTGCCTCGATATTTACGAAACTGCCTCAGTTTTAACGTTACCTATTTCCAAATGACTTAGGGGGCCGTACACACGTAGGGTTTTCAAAGTCTTTCCACCGGACTTTTTGCTATGCTCCTCCTACTTTTTCCACGAGAATATAAGAAAAAACGATTAATTGAATTGCTATTTATTTCAGTTGGTATCCATGATACCTGCAGGCATAGTAAATAAATAGAGAAAATAGAGAACTATGCTAAGTTTCGAATTCATTGACGGTAGACTTGATCCATTCTTCAGAAAAGATGTAAACAAATGACGTACTTTTAGTTTAATGTTGTGAATAGAGTGTAAAACTTGATAAAAACTCAATTTTATTCAAGTTAATTTCCATGAAAATGCACATTTAACCTAATAATAAATTTCTTTTTTTTTTAAACAAATGGAAAATATTCTGTGTGACGTCACTCAGAGTATCTTCAGATGTTCCAATATTGTCGGTGGTATACTTCTATATTTATTTATTATAGTCTCATGAGTCAACAAATTAATATGTTTCCATTGTCTTATTTCTTAAAAATTTCTCAAATATTTTACTTCTGGTCTTTATATCAAGTAAGTTGCATTGTATCAATTCGGTTCGAGTCATAACGATCTTGAAATGTTATTAGCCGAGCTGTTGAGTCATAAGGATGTTGGTTATTCCAGGCATATGTAGAATACAATTTAGAAGAGGCACTTAAATGGGAATTTAAACTAGTGATAGTAAAACTAGACAGAATTTAAGCATTAAACATAAGTTTAAAATTTAAAGATACCTCAGTCTATGCTTTGAGTCTTGGCTCTCTGTTTAGAATTGTATGACCCCATCTCCAATTTCACGAATTACCTCCACTTTTACATGCACCTTATCTAACTAAACCTCCAGAGTTACCTGTATACAGTCATTCCTAATTAAAAAAAATGATCAAACTTCCTATTTAAATTCTCTCCATGAATCAATTTTATACATCGCGTTTTGCCTACCGAGTATATACCGTCGTGCAATTCTTTGCATTATTTTTCAATCTCACGGTGGCTTGTTTTATTTTATGTTCACTTGATTCACGATTCTCTTTTATTTATGTCTCCTATAATTTTCAATTATTCGCAATATATCGTATCATTTTATCTGGGAGACTCTAAAAGATTTTCAATGTTTTATAACAAGTGATTTGGTTAGTAATTTACAGCTTTAGGACTAACCCTATGATCAGTTGTGTCCTCTCTACACCTCTATAGATGTTGTCAGGTAACAACTGTTTCATGTAGGAGATTTATTTCATTTTAGAGTCATTTTTGGATGGGATGGGAGTTCAATTAAATAGTAAATAAATTATAATTACACTATTGTGGATTTTTCATCTTTAACGACAAAGTCCCTTGTACCCCGAACTGTTTTATAATTTTAGCTTTAGTCTTTTATCATGTTTATCATTTTTTAACGCTACTTGCAGTTTTAGAGGATAGCGCTAGGGTTATGCTCTTCAACTACGAGGTCTTAGATTTTGTGTTAGGTAGACTCGTAGACTTCATTTACTATCACCTCTTCATTTTCCTCTTAGATTTTGTGTTAGGTAGACTCGTATAATTCATTTACTGTCACCTCTTCATTTTCCTCTTCCATCTGCTTGTGTCCCTTTGCATCACATTCCTTGGTGAGTAACTGTTTCACTGAGTAGCTTCACTGCATACATGAGCATTTTTACCATAAATGACATTATTTTAGAAGCCACTTTCCTTACTACCTGCTTCTTCCAGTCCCGTGTATTTAATTTCCTTTGGACGTCACATGTATAGCCTTTGTTTCCTAAGCAGACGTTAAACACCCCTAATGAAATCGTCTTCAACCTTATGTCTCTCTTTTATTCTGTTATCTGTTTTATCTTCTTCCTTCCATAATGGTACATCTTCTTCTTTTTCTGGCGCGATGCTATCGTACGTAACTGCATTAACCTAAGACGTTGAACCTTGCCTTGCACTGCTTTAGCTACTAGATCAACCTAATGCTCATTTGAAATGTGTGTGTTAACAGGAGTCGTGGTAATTTGGATTCTTTTACATTTCAATCATACAGTATATAATTATTATTATTGAGATAAAAACATAACTAATGCTTGGAAAATGATATCCTAAATAAACTCCAATATTCTTTCTGTATGGCTTATCCTTCCGATCAGCTTTAAACTTCAGTTTCAACTAAATAATCTGAACCATTTCTCTAGTTTATTTGTGCTAACTCAGTGACAGGTGCTACTTCGTTCTAATAAAAGTGCTACCTTATCTATACTGTAATTATCTAGGAGTCCCTCTATTCATATCCTGTAATTAAATACATTATCTAAAATATAACTCGAATATAATAATAGAAACTTATTTCAAGAAGTACATCCAATGTCCTAATATCAAAAATCAACAGCAAATATTAAAATTACTATTTTGAAGAAAAAAAAAATAAAGAAAAAATGTACTATTTATGTTTTCTAGTGAAATCAGTTAAAAATTCAAACAATTTTAATGCTATTAATAAATGTAGTGACGCATTAATTTTCGAAACATATCAGTTTATTTCAATGTTTCCAGCAAAGTGAACTATTTCAATACACTAAACAATGTAAAGAATATTATCATTTTCCACCAACTAAGGCATCTAAAGATACATAGTTGCATGCATGTCTAGTTGATACAGATTTGTTTCTTGGAAAACGTAATCTAATAATAAAAGAAGACTGATAGGAGGTAAAAACTTTTTTAAATGAATAAAGATAAAGTAACAAATATCTACACCATTGTTATTCCTAAAAGTTTATTAAAACATAATAAATATACCACGTTGTTGTAGCTAAATGTTAAGAAATAAATATAAGACGTTTATTATATGAAAAACAAGATTAGGTAATATTTTGAAGAAGCACTGGACGATATATAAATAATTTAGATGTATCTACAAGGATACACATAGCTGCATGTATCTGTATACAGCTGCATGTATCTGCAAGGATACACATAGCTGCATGTATCTGTATACAGCTGCATGTATCTGCAAGGATACACATAGCTGCATGTATCTGTATACAGCTGCATGTATCTGCAAGGATACACATAACTGCATGTATCTGTATACAGCTGCATGTATCTGCAAGGATACACATAGTTGCATGTATCTGCAAGGATACACATAGCTGCATGTATCTGCAAGGATACACATAGCTGCATGTATCTACAAGGATACACATAGTTGCATGTATCTGCAAGGATACACATAGCTGCATGTATCTGTATACAGCTGCATGTATCTGCAAGGATACACATAGTTGCATGTATCTGCAAGGATACACATAGCTGCATGTATCTGCAAGGATACACATAGCTGCATGTATCTACAAGGATACACATAGTTGCATGTATCTGCAAGGATACACATAGCTGCATGTATCTACAAGGATACACATAGCTGCTCATTTCACTCTCTGCACTGTGTCGTAAGATTTAATATACCGGAAGAGAGCTGTTATGGTCTCCGGAAACTGAAACTCTTCAATTTCGCTCCTGATGATTTATGTAACTATTATAGCGAACCTTTTGTATACACTACTTGGCCAATGGTGTTAGTGTGACTTATTTTTGATTACAAATTGTATTGAAAGAGATTGGTTTCGGGTAAGTTCCGATTTACCGGACGGTTCCTCATTTCCAATCGAACGAAAATTTATGTTTATTATTTAACCCATCTTATTCGGTATCCATGATACCTGCAGGTATCATGGATACCAATTAAGAATGAAATATCCTATGTGAAATGGTTAGCTGGTTAGTGAACTCATCCAGTCTTTGACTGTGGTTAGTCTAACCATTGGTTATCATTGCAGTGAGTAGTGATTATCAATAACTACGATTGTAATAACTCATCTGAGCAAAGCGTGTTATTATTTATTATTACTTTTTAAGCACCAATGAAAGCTTTATCGCCTGGTGATTGTCCTTCTAATTTATTAGACTCAACTGAAATTGCTCTATAGTGAATGGGGAAAAGAGTCTTCATTTTCTCTTAACTCTTTGTTGCTTATTTAGCGTAACCTGTTGCCGTAGCTGCAAATTATTTGATTATGCTTCTAGCCTGAAGTCCTAAGGCTTCGGGCAGAGAGACTGAATATGTCTTATTATAGTATAGATTAAAGGATGGTCTAGAAATTTACATATAGACGGTTTCCTTATTTTTTATTGATTAATTATATTAATATATCATGAATTTGATTGTCTGCCAACCAATCTACCTATCTGATCCAAATTGTTATTATTGGAACAAAGGACGCTTTCGGTGGGGGAATGGCATAAGCCACTAAACACTAAAATTGAGATTTTCATGGTAAATAAAGTTCTTAGTATTTTCATTGTTTCGTCAGTATTTTATGCAATAATAGGTAAAAGTACCTTAATCGTATATTATATCTCCGTAAACCTCCAAAAATCTATTACAAACTTTGGATGCTTCTCCTGAACAATTTCAAAATGTGGTTTAAACCCAAACACGTCACATCATCCACAGCTAGATATTGGTTTCAGTCCGTAATTACGTCTATCCAATAAACTAACTTTTGAAGCATATGAGCAACACACTATTTTCCGGATCTCCTGATCTGTCCATGCTGTCCCCTAACCAAAACTTATTTCACTGCGTGTCATTTTTAATTGTAGTTATTCCTTCATTTCGAGAATATTCAAATCATCGCTATATTCTTTGAAGCGTGTCCTGTTATTCATGCGGTGTCTTCTGCCGTCAGACTATCGCCATCTTTTCTTACGATGATGTCATCGCCCAATATTTAATCCCACGGCAACTGCCTACTGCGTGGTGTCAGTATTCCGTAATCTATCGGATTTACCGACCCTGTATATACTATACAGGGTGACCCACAAAAAAGTCTACCCAACTTAGATATTAATAAAAATATCGTATTTATAAGTTGTTAAAGAATGAGTTGAAGCGAATTTAATTTTTTTTTCATGTATCCATTCTACCACCGTCATTGCTTAAGATTGTACGTGTTCGATATTTATATTAATTCACACTTGGGTACACTTTTTTGTGAGTCACCCTGTATATCAATGAGCAATGGGATTTTCTCTGTAGGGTAAGTTACGAATTATCGGTAGGTTTCAGATCTTCGGTCATATAGGATAAGACGATATAATAATTATTTTATTTTTAATTGGTATCCATAATTCTTGCAGGCATCATGGATACCAATTAAAATATACCGTCAGGTATTATGGATACCAAGAAATATATAAATTATATAATTATTATATAGTTTTTTTCTCATATGACCGAAGATGTGAAACAAACCGATAATTCGTAACCTACTCTATATGTATATATGTCTTTAATTTCTCCTATCTAATTAATACGGTTGTGACAATATGCTTTTTTTTAAAGTTAGATACCGAAAATATTATAGACGGAGAGAATTAAAGAATATTGATACACACGGTAAAATGTTGAATTAATTCTAAGATTTTTTTAAAAAAAAATTTAAATTTTTATAAATTCATTTATCTTCATTTTATATAACATAGCAGTCAATGCAGCAATTTTTTTTAAAGGAATTTAAACACTAAATGGTATAATATAATAGTTATTAATCAATAAATAACTAAATTTGAAGATACATATTAAGTTACACCAAAATAAATACTATTGACACGTTATTTTTAACGGGAAAGTACACTAGTTAATTAAAAAAAAGAGAGAAATCTTGCCAATCTATTTGGGTAACTAATAGGTACCTCAATAAATACTATTTGGTTAATTCTATGATTCTCATTTATTTAAGTTATTTTTTCGTTTACATATCTGAAAATTATACATCTAGACTGTATTTGCTATTTATTTTAGTATTTAATAATAAACTGGCATAATATTATGTATAATATATTCATGCTTCTAGCTAATTTTTATATAAATCAAAACCAAAATATTTTAGGGAAAAGGTGAACTTTTTATTAATCTCTTTATAGAATTTATTTTAGATAGCTTATTGCTAATTTTATATAATTCAAAATAAAATACTCTTAAGAATAGTTGAAATTAAAAATATATATATTTTCAAGATTATAAATTATTTATCCACCATTTGTTTATAGTGTTATTTTTATAGCTTTTCCTAAAAATACCTCTAGTTTTACGTAAATCATTGTTTCAAATAATCTTTCCTCAAGTAACGTGAAGATTTCCAGCAACTGTACTGTAATTATAAGCTAGCTTCCCGTTGTTATTTTTTACCGCACACCATCTTCTTCGTGAGGCGTCCTTGCCTGACCTTGCTACCTCGGTGTGATGGCCTTGCTTCCCCCACCCCAACCACCTCGTCCCCCACCTGTAACCTCTCCCCCACCCCCACAGGTTAAATAACCGCATTGTCGCATTTAAAATGAACTTCCTCACGTAATTCCACTCGCTGGACTTTTCCACCACTGTGATATGCCGCCGACATTTTTTTTTCACCTACGCTTTATCATCTCGCATTTCTCCTTTTCTGTAATTATTTTTTGCACCATCAAAGTATGGCTCTGACTTTTCCAAATGGGAAGTAGATGCTCAGTAAAAAAATTGGCTCTATACCTGTATATGTTACTTCGGAGAAGCTTATTTCTTATACTTTAGCAAGCTTCTTGGAATATTAGGTAATTTCTTTTATTAATTTCCTAAAAGATTTCTATATGGTCACGCACCCTATACTATTTGATATCTATTTTTATTAGTTTATTGATCAAATTATATTATTACATTTATTAAAGTTAATCAACATCTACTTCTATTTATTTCGTCTCGCTTGAGAATCAGTAGTTTCATCTTTTTTCTTGATTAGTGAAAACATAATCACTTCAATTGAAAATTATCTGAAGAGAGTTAAGAATAAGTTACGATCATTAAATTAGAATACTAATTATAATTTTATATGTTCCCAAATATATATTTTTTTAATTTGACAATATTCAATATGCCATTACTATAATACATACCTATAAAGTCTACAATATTGATGTGTTTTTAATCACTACTTGTGAGGATAGCGCTAGGGTTATGCTCTTCAACTACGAGGTCTTAATTAGATTTCGTAGGCTTCATTTGCCATCACCTCTTCATTTTCCTCTTCCATCCGTGGGTGCACTCACCGGTTCTTGTGTCTCTTTTCGTCACACTCCTTTCAAAGTCACTACATTCACGGAGTAGCTTTTCTGCTTCCATGAGTCTTGTCACTCACTGGTTGTGACTTTGTTCATGTAGCCAATTTTATTTCTGACTGCTTCTTTCAGTCCCTTGTATTTAATTTTCTTTTGACGTCAGCAATATGGCCTTTGGTTCCAAAGCAGACGTTAAACTTATTTTTAATATTCTTTAACATATAATGTTACTTTTGCTTTATCGTCAGTAGACATAGGCAACAGTGCAGGGCTACAGCTTCTAAGAACTGTCCAGTCTTTTTTCTATGATACTTTCTGAGCTATTTCCTCGTTGTTGTATAATAGGATGTGGTGATACACTTTACCAGTAGCCTCTGAACCACTCCTTGAACCTCCCAAATTGAGGAAACAATTGTCCTACCGATAGCCATTTCCTATATTAACCAGTGTGGCGAATTGATTGAATTTCGAAGTCCCTCTGTTTATAATTACTCTTATTTTTCATTTTGAAGATATTCTTTCATGTAGCTAAATCATTACAAGAAAATATCTGGTTGACAGCAGTGAAATTGCTTTTCCAGACGAGAGTTTGGGCAAAGGGTTACGGTCTCTGATACAAGAATGTGCCCTGATACTCTCACAAGAAATGTTCGGTCGGTTGGCTCAGCGCACAGCGGCCATCTTGCCCTACAACATCAACACCAACATCAACATCTCTGACGATGGCTGCGAGGACATGTCCGCGGAGATAGCTGAAGACAGTTCCAAGACTGATTTGGGTGCTGGTGTGTACAGGGTTTACAAGTACGAGAGTTTGATGGGTAGAGACGGTAACAGTTCTTACGAACTGTTCGAGTACCTCTTTCTCCTGAAGAACATTGATACCATGGCGATGACTAGGAGGATTTCACAGAGGGAAAGACTTCTCAAACCTGCCGCAGCTGTTCTCATACCATCTCTGAAGGTGTGTAGTTAGCCTAATAATTTATGGGAACTAGTTAAGAACATATTTTCATGCTTTTACAGAATTTAAGAGTGGTGAACTTGAAGTTCTCATAGTTTAATTTGGTTTATTCACTTTAATCTACCATCAAATATCTATTACATTTCGTAATTAACTAGCCTAAATCAATTCCAAGATTTAATCCAGTAGCTTTTTTGCATCCATGAGCACTTTCCTTACTCTCTATTCATCTTTCTATAATTTTTACTATTGATTTGCTTAATTTGTTACTTGAATTATGGACACTAGTACAACATCTGATATAGCTATGGCAAATGCAGAGTGATTGAACTCTACCACATTCTCCATCATCTAAAAAAAATATAAATGATCGAAAACAGTCTTCTGAAAAATGTATAGAACAGTCCGATAACTTAAAACCTAAACCCTAGTTATATTTCAATAAATTTGTTAAACTTTACTTTGTGTAATTTTTTTCCTGTACAGATTTGGTGTGACTATTTACTATACCACAGTGATGTGTATAACCCCACTGCTAATAGCTCCGACTACAACACACCGTGAGTAGTTAGTAGCCTTCCTAGTTACTAGCATAGTAGTTACTAGGCATAGTAGTTACTAGCCTTCCTAGTTACTAGGCATAGTAGTTACTGTCTTCCCTAGTTACTAGGCATAGTTGTTTCTAACATTCCTAGTTAGTAGGCTCAGTTACGATTTTTTCGGGAGCCAAAACTGCCTTAAGAACCACGTGAAATTTCTTAGTTTTCTATAACCGACGTGACTTGTTATGGAGTAACTGAGTTATTTTAAAGTTTAATATATTATTGCATTGAAGCTGAATGTCTGTCTGAATCTTATACTCAGTACTTAGAAAACTGTGATTATAAGACTCCTGATTGAATTGAAGAGCAAGCAGTGTAAAGGAGTTATCTAACATATTTGAGAATATTCCTTAGTGATACCGAGTGAAGGATCTATATAGCTACCACTTTGTCTTTAGTCAATGTTAGATAGATACTTTACCGTTCACAGTCTTCTCCCCCCCCCCCCCCCCCCCCCCATCACTCTGCCCCCCTTTCTATCACGCAGAGGTTACAACTGCTGGTCCAGTGTGGCGGAACTGGCGACTCTACTGAAGAGCCTCACTGCCCCGGATGTGCCGTTTGTCCCCCACTCTCAGGACACAGAGGCTCTCCATCCTCTCATCCTGGATGAGGACACCTTCCTCAGTGGCTTTGAAATCCTATCCACCACCCAGAGGATACCTCCTATGTACACCCCGGATAAACACTCCGTGGTTAGTAACTTGATAATTTGCATGCATTTAATGGGTTGCCGGACGTTTTGTCAACGAATTTTCGTAAAGGAGACATTATCACACTCTTAATATATGTGTATAGTTGTTACTAGCCTTCCTAGTTACTAGGTATAGTTCTTACTAGCCTTCCTAGTTACTAGGCATAGTTGTTACTAGCCTTCCTAGTTACCAGGTATAGTTGTTACTAACATTCCTAGTTAGTAAGCTCAGTTACGATTTTTTGCAGTACCCCTAAAGCCCCTGCCAGGTCATTAAACAATCATGACGTGTGCAGTACAACAAACTTGCGGATACAACAAACTACATAAAAGCCATTCATGTTGAGAGCTTCAAAATCAACAAACGTCCTGTCGACGAAACGTTGGCATGCTTTTATTTTTATCTATATAAATTTAACCATATATGGCATAATGTTGCTTTCAGGAAACAAACCATTAAAAGTTGTAAAGCTTTATATGCTACTATGCATTTGAAGCAACAATTATCATTAACAGTTTCACAGCTCAGGTGTACGGTGTTGCTTTGAAGCAACAATGACAAATTTTAATTATAAAAATAGTTACAATAAACGACTCAATGACCCTTTTGAACATATTTTGTCAAGAAATGTATGCTATCAAGGGTTTAAATTAATATTTTCTTCTAAAATTAGGAAGGTTATAGTAAAATTAATAGATGGGATTTAGGTATATGCCTGATGATAATTTCAATAGGTTATTAGTAAAAAAATGCATCGAAATATTGAAATATATTCATGGAGTACATGAAAAAACTGCATCCATGATACCTGCAGGTATCATGGATGCCAATTGAAATAACTAGTTTTATGTATGGTCTTTCTTGTATGATCGAACATGTGAAACCGGTCAATATTTAAAAACATATCCCAACTGGTTTCTTGTTCATATGTTATCATTTTAAATTTGGTTATCTATTATTATTTTTATTTGTAGTTATAACAATATGTAAATATCTTATTTAATCTTTTTAAGGTATTCAACCTGTCAGTTTTCTTCATTATTTAGGAATAATATTCACCTTCTCGGTGTGCTAAGGTCAAAATAGTTATATTTTATTGAGAAAAAACAACACTATATAAATTGGTGCAGCTATTTTTCTTTTCGTTATTATTTTTTACTGCAATAATAACTATAGTTATGCCTATCTAGTTCAGGTAAGATCCCTTAACTAATAAACTATAGTTAGTTTAAAGTAATCGGACGGTATCACAATTTCTACCATATAAGAAAAAGTATGTAATAAAGATTACTTGACTTGATGTTATTTTTATCATCATGATACTCAGTACGTGGTTTATATTTAGTTCAGAGTATTAGGTTGTTATAATTTGAAAAGTAACTAGTTTTATAACCCGTCTTCAAATTGTACATTATTAAAATTCTTATGTATTAACTTCAATGTAATTATCTTTTTTTTAACGCTACTTGCAGTTTTAGAGGATAGCGCTAGGGTTATGCTCTTCAACTACGAGGTCTTAAATTTTGTGTTAGGTAGACTCGTAGGCTTCATTTACTATCACCTTTTCATTTTCCTCTTAGATTTTGTGTTAGGTAGACTCGTAGACTTCATTTACTATCACCTCTTCATTTTCTTCTTAGATTTTAGGTTAGGTAGACTCGTAGGCTTCATTTACTATCACCTCTTCATTTTCCTCTTAGATTTTGTGTTAGGTAGACTCGTAGACTTCATTTACTATCACCTCTTCATTTTCTTCTTAGATTTTAGGTTAGGTAGACTCGTAGGCTTCGTTTACTATCACCTCTTCATTTTCCTCTTAGATTATGTGTTAGGTAGACTCGTAGGTTTCATTCACTATCACCTCTTCATTTTCCTCTTAGATTTTGTGTTAGGTAGACTCGTAGGCTTCATTTACTATCACCTCTTCATTTTCCTCTTAGATTTTGTGTTAGGTAGACTCGTAGGCTTCATTTACTATCACCTCTTCATTTTCCTCTTCCATCCGTGAGGGCAGCCACTGGTGCTTGTGTCCCGTTTCGTCACATTCCTTAGTAAGTGACTGCATGCATTTCATTGAGTAGCTTTTCTGCATCATTGAGCATTGTCGTGGACTGGTGGTAAGTGACTTTGTTCATGGAGCCACTTTCCTTTCTGACTGCTTTTCCCAGTCCCTTATATTTAATTTGTCAGCGATATGGCCTTTGGTTCCGAATCAGACGTTAAACCCCTACTTTGTCTACTAACTGTTTCGGTATCTCTTTTTTCAGGCCAGAGGGTGCGACTGGGTGCGGGTCCAGACCCTCCAGACGGTACTGTGTCGGTTCCTGTGTGGATTGGACCCTCCAATCCTGAGACTGCACAAGAACTCCCTGGGAAAAGAGTTCCTACTGCCCGTACTGAGGAATGAGGAAGAAAATGCTGAGTCTGGGCACTCTGGTGACCAGACTCCCATTGACTCTGAACAGGTAGAGAAATTTTTTTTTAATATATTTTTTTTTTCAGATAGAAAATTCTGTGTATAAATTTTCTGTAATCTGATAAGATTGAGAACGTTAAGTTTTTCATTACAGTAGAACGCCTCTATAGTGAATGTAGACAGTACAGTCCTGAGTAATGAAATAGCCTCTATAGTTAACAAATTTTCTTTAGTCAGCCATAAAATGGCCATCAGTTTTCTATAAACTATTGGCCATTTTATGGCTGACTAAAGAAAATTTGTTCACTATTCAGAGTAGTTCTTTACTCAGGACTCTACATTCACTATAGAGGAGTTATACTGTATAGTGATGAACAGAGTTTCCTGAAATTTTATGGATTTCTCAGTTTGGAATTTGGGAATCTTTTAAGGCTATAAAACTGATTAAATAATTCGCATTAGTATTTAAAAAATTGACCTGAAAATAGAAGGCACTAACTACTAAAAAGGCTTACCTGCTCTTGGCTCTTGATGAATTAAAGTTTAAATTAGCTACGTAATGTTAATGTACGTCAATTTATAGTGTGAACATTTCTAAATAGTCGAGTATAGTTTTGACGGATTTTGTAAGGATGACCCATCGCACATGGGAAAGAGTGGGTCATCTTTACTAGGTCATTCTCGGAATGGTTTAACTGTACAAGAAAATTTGAATAGTTAGCTATTGGGTAAATTACGAATTATCGGTCAATTTCACATCTTCGGTCATATAAGAAAAAAACGATATTATAATTGTTATTTAATCGTTTTTTCTTATATAACCGAAGATGTGAAACTGACCGATAAATCGTAATTTTACCTATATATGCTACAATTCTCGTATATAAGTTTACAACAAATTTTATTTATTTTTGTATTTAATAATTAACACTCAAAACTGATTGTCATCAACATACAGCAGCAATTCAACCATTGCTAACTGAAGAACATATAAAGTTATTAATTGAATGAAGAATTAAATAAAGATAATGGTGAAAATTGTAGTGAGAGTAATGAAATAATGATTCATAATTCGTTTCTACTATTTATATCATATACCATTTAAAAAATAAGAAATATTCTTTTTAGGTCATTTTCACAAGATCCGTTTTTGCTTCATTTTGAATATGTACGGTAACCAAGTAGCTGCACGGTGATATGTACATTAGCCTATTTTAACGCTCCTCTTTGCAGGAGATCCAGTCCTCCTCTGAGGATGAGTTAGAGGAGCAGATGAGTAGGCTGAGTGTGTCGGAGGAGCGGGAGGAGGTGAATGAGACAGAGAGGTGCATGCATCAGTTGCTCCTCCTCAAGAAAACAATGGATGACAACAAGAAGAAGATGAAGAAACACAGGGTGAGTGGCTATTTTTAATGGTATCTCTAGTAGGGAAGTTACGAATTATCGGTCAGTTCCACATCTTCGGTCATACAAGAAAAATTATATAATAATTAATTAATATTTAATTTTTATTTGTATCCTAGATATACTTGCAGGTATCATGAAACCAATTAAATTAAATACTAATTATTATATTGTTTTTTCTTATATGACCGAAGATGTGAAAATGATCGATAATTCGTAACTTACCTTATGGCCTAATTGTATTACAAATTAATTGTATTACATGCTCTGTATTTTTTTTCTATTTTTCATCAGTACGACAACAAGTTGGAGGTGACGGTAGAGATGCGAGTGAAGCCCCTCTACATTGTCCCTGACACCAACTGCTTCATCGACAGTGTGGCCTTCTTCAGGGAGTACTTCGTTAGTAGTTCACCCTTCGTACTTCTCGTCCCTGTGGTTGGTGAGTACTGTCAGTAGTTCACCTTTCTCCCTTTTGATCAGTGCACAGACACTCGCAGTACACGGACAGTGAGTGCTAGCATATGAATTAATCTGACTTAGAAATGTCTTTTTTTACATATCATTAATTAGCACCCACTATCCGAGCACGGCCAGCTGCTCTATATGTTTCATACCTAGACTTACATTATCTCATCACTTTACCACCTTCAAATGCATAGCTCTGAAGTCACATGATTCCTTCCTTTCAGTGGTGAAGGAGCTAGAAGGGATATCGAAGGACAGTAACCAGAGTCCAGTGAAGGGGGGTCAGACGAAGGGACAGCTGGCTGTAGAGGCCAGACAGTTCTTGAAGTCTAAGAGTCACAACATAAGGACTGTCACCACTCAGGGCTCTATACTGCCCTCTGTTGGTTATACCGAGTCTGTGGACAGTAATGAGGTAATGACTGGTTACAATGTAACTGGGTAACGATTGGTAACGGAAGCTAACTCAGTAACGAGAAGCCACTTGGTAATGAAGTGTAACTTTGTAACTATTGGTAACGGGAGGTAACTTAGTAACGAGTTAATGATTGATAATTTAGTAACTAGGTAACGCTTGGTAACTGGAAGTAACTTGGTAACGGGAGGTAACTTAGTAATGAGGTAACAAGAATTAGCTTAGTAACGATGTAGTGAGAAGTTACTTAGTTTTTGGGAACGATGTGCAACTTAGTAACGTGGTAGTTACCATTAATTCCAACTTACAAGTCATTACATTTTAATTGTATGGGAATAGAACCTTTAACCTCTTATTATCACATAGCTACTGATAATCATTCCATATTAATTATCTTTTCTGCAGAAATAACCATATGCAGAGTGTTAATCTTTTGTTGTTCTAGTGATCATATTTAGTAACCTAACATGGAACATGTTTGCAGAAAAGAGTTAAATGTAGCTAGCTGTAGATTTGAATGAAGAAATTCAAATTTATTAATACTGTGAATACGGTTTAATAGTTAATTACAGTAGGGTTAATTCTGAGTTAATGATCAGTTCCACACTTTCGATCATATAGGAAAAACTGTTGAATTGAATATTTTTCTCGCATGATCGTAAATGTGGAACTGTTCGATAACTCTGAATTTACCCTATTACGAAACTATAGCATTAAAATGGTAAAGCTTTTGGTTTCAAATTAAACATCGTTCTCTATGTACTTAATTCTACGAACTGTACAATGAAATCAAATTCAAATAAAGAAAAAACAATCGAGGTAGCTAATTAAAATTATTTTAATTTTATTTATATGGGAATACATTAAACGTTTCGAAATAATTGAAATTCCGTCATCAGTGAAATTGGTAGCTAATTTACAGTGTTTAATTTTAAATGATTTAAAATTAAATTTCAGTTTTACTGTAAAATATTTATCTTACGTTAAAATATTGTATTTGAAATGATAGATAGTAGCTACTGAGAAATATCATCTAATAACTGACGACTATTTGTTTTTAATAGTAAATATAATAACTACCCCCCTCCACAGGATATGAACAATGACGATAAGATCATCAAGTGTTGCAGTTACTTCTGTCAAACCATTCAGAGCAGGAGCAACTATGAAGGTACTGATGTGACGTCACGCTTGTAACTCTTTAAGATACTATATAATTTGTCCTTTAATCTCCATACTTTAATTTGTGTATCCACGTTACGATTGTTACGGCAGGTACCATGGATACCAATTAAAATTCCCTGGTACCTGCAGGTATCCAGGATACCGAATATGATAATGAGATTAATGTTAAATTATATATACTTCTTTCTATACGATCGTAAATGTGGAGGTGTCCGATAACTCAGAAGTTACCCTAATCGTTAAGACTAAGTCTTAATATTAAATGCATTGTATATAGATAGCTATATCAGTGTTGCTTTTTATCTTTTATAACTGAATATATTTATTATTTTGATTCAATGGTAGCTTTGTTTGTTGATATCTACATTTAATTTATATTTGATATGTTATTTGCTATTTCTAAGGTAGTTGATTGATGTTTTTTTTTTCATTTCAACAGAAGGTATAGTTGAGGTACAGTGTGAAGCAGTTCTGCTAACACAAGATAGAAACATGGCAATAAAGGCACACTCTGCCAACGTGCCTATCATGAGCATCAGGCAGTTCACCCACTGGGTTGTGGGGGGTGCAGACAACCACCACTCCACCGATGAGGAGCTGGAGGAACGGAGGAGTGGTAGGGGGAAGAGAGGTGGAAGGAGAGGGGATGGTGGACGGAGAGGAGGTGATGGTGGAAGTAGAGGAGGTGATGGTGGAAGTAGAGGACGTGATGGTGGAAGTAGAGGACGTGATGGTGGAAGTAGAGGACGTGATGGTGGAAGTAGAGGACGTGATGGTGGAAATAGAAGAGGTGATGGTGGAAATAGAAGAGGGGATAGAGGAAATACAAGAGGTGGAGATGGTGGAGGAAGAGGTGGAGATGGTGGAAGAAGGGGACGGGATGGTGGAAGGCCAGTAGAATATGGTGGAAGTAGAGGTGATAGGAGGAGAAGCAGTCACAGACGTGGTGGAAGTACAGACAGAGATTCTGGAAGATGTTTCCCCAAAACTTTACCAGATGAAAGAGAAAAAGAAGAGTTGGAGAGAGGAGGAGAAGCTTATCGTGCTAAGAGTAAAGAGGTACCTGATAGACAAAGAGGAGGCCAAAGAAGAGGAGCTAGACACATTAGGAGGAGCATGTACAAATAGTGTCCTAAATGTGACACTGTACTGTAATACACTTAATATTCTTTTAATTGTTTCTAATATAATTTGTTGAGAAGGTGAAGAACTTCATATTAACTTGACTAAAGTGATGGCTGTATATTTATACCTTTTGTTGTTACCTTTCTACCTGATACTATTAATAAAATGAGAACTATATTCATACCCCCATCTAAAGGGTGATAGGGCTTTGAAGTGTCATTTACCAGGTGTGAATTAAATACCTGATGATATTTACAATAGGTTATTAGTATAAAAACTCATTGTGGAGAGAACAAAAAGAGTCAACTCGTTATTTTAATATGTATCGATGATACCTCTGGTATCCTTGATAACTCTGGTATCTCTGGTATCATAGATACCTTTAATCTTTTGTTCTCTCCATAATGAATATGTTTTTAATTTTTTATGCATTTTTTTACTAATAACCTATTGTAATTATCATCAGGTATTTAATTCACACCTGGTAACTGGTACTTTACCCTAGTCACTTAAAATGCATCTTCATTAATTTCATTTTATTTAAATCTTTTCACCGCATCATTATAACTGTTCATCATTTTATTTTTGTTACGTTAGCTTTAAGTTCTCTCTTTTTATCGATGGGACTAATTTTCTCTATGTTTATTTCTTCGAATGGCGATATAATTTTTTGTTAGCTATAATAAAATCTGTACATTGGACCGTACTTAATTTTCTGAGGAGACTTTCTGTTTGTGATACTGGAGAACTGTTTATATTTGTTATGCAACTGAAATGGCAAAGATCTAAATAACATTATTTCTCTTATCGTCGATTGTTTGATTTATCATCAGGGAGTGGAGGCGTACCTTGGGGCCCTGAACTGTTGTAATTTGGTGGGCCTGCACGGCACTGTCTTGAAGCTGTCTGTGGTAAATGGGCCCCGAACTGTTGTAATTTGGATTATGGATTGTCTTTTTTCATTTTTTCCATGTTTATCACTTTTTTTTAACGCTACTTGCAGTTTTAGAGGATAGCGCTAGGGTTATGCTCTTCAACTACGAGGTCTTAGATTTTGTGTTAGGTAGACTCGTAGGCTTTATTTACTATCACCTCTTCATTTTCCTCTTCCATCCGTGAGTGCAGCCACCGGTGCTTGTGTCCCTTTTCGTCACATTCCTTGGTATGTGATTGCATTCACGGAGTAGCTTTTCTGTATCCATGAGCCGTGACCGGTGAATTCGCCGTGAAAAAATATAAATAATATATATGTACGTATATTATATAAATAATATATAACTGAGAAGAATTGTTTTCCTATTTATTCATAATATTCAGGTAGAATCGCAGCAACGAGGGTTTTTATGGATTTTAAAATAGAAATGAATGGAATTTTGGTTTAGAGAGATCACACACACTCTCAAGAGAAATATTTCAGTCTTCAGATGTAGCATTTTATACCTTTTAATATTTGTGCCATGCACAATCATTCAGATTGCAGGAGGTAAACCGTACAAAGTAGTACCGAATGAATTAAAACGATCAATAATTAGGTAGGTATGAAATAATCAGTAACTCTGAATAGTACAATAATTAGAAAAGCCATATAGTTTCAACCATATATTAAATACACAGGAACACAAACACTATTAAGAGGATTTGCTGCGAACCGACTAGAATAAAAAAAAAACAGCTGACCATCACTAGTGATCCTATTCGATTCTACTGAACAATTTTTAACAAAGAAATCAGTTTTGACCATCTAGTCAACCAAACAAACACTACAAATGTTCTTCTACAGCGACCTCTCGTGACACAAAATTATAAGAGTAATGATTAGAATATATGAACGGCTAATATAAATTTTAGGCATCTTAGTTTTATCAGATATACAATATTAGATAATTACCTACAATTGATATTTGCGATTATAAATTCTTATGAAAAATATAATATTTTCAGTCGTATAGCTATTTAACAAACAGATTTTCTTTATAATTATCAATATTTTTTATCAATACATATAGGTGTTTTAATAGTTAGGTATTCTATAATTTCTTCTTCACGGCGAATTTTCCCACACGGCAAAAATTCCTAGAACCCCATGATCATTGTCACTGACTGTGGTAGATGACTTTGTTCATAGAGCCACTTTCCTTTCTGACTGCTTCTTCCAGTCCCTTGTATTTAATTTCTTTTTGACGTCAACGATATGACCTTTTGTTCAATTTGTTTTTCTCTATTACTGGTTAGTTACAGAATTACAAACCATTTCAAATTTTGTTCTATATTTTCATAATAATATGTAATTTAAGTTATTCTTGTGATTTCACATCTACCCTCTAAATTTAAAGCGAAGAAAAAGACGAAAACACTTCTGAAGAATTGAAAACCATAATAAAGTTGATAAACATTTTATAAATGGCTACCTATACCATTACCCTAAGAAAAGCAATAGGTAACCTAATTAATATTTAGTAACTACCAATAAATTTGCGATAACACGTGATAAAGTTAGTCTAGAGTACTTTTTCTTCTATTGAATCTAATAGAAATGTCGGACAGTGACGGTTTAGTGTGAATATTTCTTATATAATTAATTACGAAGCGAATACTTGATCATTTTATTTTCAGTTAACTGTGATATGTTATATAACCTTAGCTCTACTAATTTAAAGTATTTCTAAAGTAATTTTAAGTTAGAGTGGGGGGGGGGGGGTAGGGTACATTAAAACCCCCTCCTAAAATTTAAAATTAATTATGTGTTCTATATTATTTGTGATTTTCATTTTGTTTGAGTGTGCCAGGTCAATTTTGTCGCCACGCAGATTAACGAACTACATCGCCTAAGGTAAGAAATCGTAGGAAAATGCCTCTCATGACGCTGCACATTTCTGCAACTGTTTTGCCGCTCGTTTTCTGCGCCAATAATTAGTCTAAAAAAAGGTAGAAGAGAGCAATTTTACGGTGTCAATATCCTCGTGGAGTGTGGACGGGGTACTGGAATATGCAGAACATTTCCGTGTTAGGAAAGTGGGTACAAACGGGGATTGGGGAGTAAAAACAGGGGGTTTGGGGAGTACAAACGGGGGGTTTAAAGAGTATAAACTGGGTGTTTGGGGAGCATAAACGGGAAGTTTGGGGAGAAGAAATAGGGGTTTGGGGAGTGGAAACAGGGGGTTTGGGTAGTAAAAACGGGGGATTTGGGGAGTACAAACGGGGAGTTTGGGGAGTAAAAATGGGGGTTTGGGTAGTAAAAACGGGGGATTTGGGGAGTACAAACGGGGAGTTTGGGGAGTAAAAATGGGGGTTTGGATAGTAAAACGGGGGTTAAAAAAGTAAGAATAGGGTTCGGGGAATAAAAACGGGTGTTTGGGGAGTAAAAACGGGGGATTTGGGGAGTAAAACGGGGATTTAGGGAGTAAAAATGGGGGTTTTTGGGGAGTACAAACGGGGGGTTGGGGGAGTAGAAACGGCTTTTTAGGGAGTAGAAACGGGGTGTTTGTGGAGTAAAAATGGGGGTTTTGGGGAGTAGAAACGAGTGTTTGGGGAGTAGAAACGGGGTGTTTGAGGAGTAAATACGAAGGGTTTGGGGAGTAGAAACGGGTTTTGGGGAGTAAAAACGTGGTTTTTTGGGAGTAGGCGTTAGAGAGACTCATAGGCATGATTTACTATCACCGCTTCATTTTCCTCTTAGATTTTGTGATAGGTACACTTCATTTACTCTCACCTCTTCATTTTCTTCTTAGATTTTGTGTTAGGTACACTTCATTTACAATCACCTCTACATTTTCCACTTAGATTTAGGTTGAGTCGTAGTGAATAACTTACACTGCTTAAATATCTTCCTTTAAACAGTCAAGCGTAATTCAATCATTGTCATTTCCGACTTTTTTGTTTGTGTTTGTTAACTGAACACAAGAAATCAAATTAATTTGACTTTCTGACGTCATCACCATTCCCAGAAATGTGAAAATCCCCTGCACTGATTTTGTGTACTTAAAGTGCATTCCTAGCGTCTGTTTGTCAATTAAACGCTATGCACTTACGCACTAAAGTGCATAACGTGCAGCCAAATTGAAATACCTAATTTGAGTTATTTTGGGACATTCAGGGTAAATCTCAGTTATCGGACAGTTCCACATTTTCGATCGAGTGAAATGATGTAGAGAGGCAGGCCCCACTTTAATTACTAAAATCACGACTCAGACTTTATGCTAAAGGCAATAAAGGCAAGTCAAGTTTTTATATTAAAATTGTAGCTCCTCAAACATTTCATTTTCTATGAGTTGTAATAAAAGAAAACGGTTCTGAGAAATGGTGTCAGAATTCAATAAAGGTCTGTGATGAAAGGTCAAAGTTGCGAAGGAATAAAATGCAATGTAAAAATAATAATATGAATGATTATTGTAGTTACCGATAAAAAAAAATTCTCCGTTTTTCATACCTACGTACTGTAATAACTTAGAGACATGCCTAGCATGTCTCTAAGTTCCTGTCTCTAAGCATGTCTCTAAGCATGTTCCTGTACATTGACCAATCAACCCATCAAATTTCAGACAATTTGGTTGAATACTTTTTTAGTTATTGAGTTACAAATGGCCTTGACCTTGATCTTTGTCCTTTGACCCGATCGCTCCCAAAATCTAACAAAATGGTTCCTGTATATTAACCAATCGTCCCACCAAGTTTCATGCAATATGGTTCAATACTTTTTGAGTTATAAATGACCATGACCTTGACCTTTGACCCTGTTGCTCCCAAAATTCTACCAGCAGGTCACTGGACATGGACCAATCGTTTCACCAAATTTCAGGCAATTTGGTTGAACACTTTTTTCGTTAAGCGAATAACAAGATAAATAAATAAATGCCGATGAAAATATGACCTTCCCGCATTCTGCGAAGGTAATGATAGTTACTATATATCTAGTAACTATCTATCTAATAAAGATGTTATTACCTAGTAACACCACTATCACCTCAATCTTCAAGTTAATGCTATGTATCTACTCCTTACCTACATTATACCTATCAATAACAGTCACTGTGAACATTGATAACACTTAGTCACGGTTACAGTGATTTATTATGCATAAATATTGCAGTGATTTATCATCTACGGACTCTTGGGGTTTGTTACGAATTATCGGACGTTTTCAAATTTTTGATTATATAAGAAAAAAAAAAGTAAACTTTATTTAAAAAATGTTGAGTTAAAATTTTGAATTATATATTCATTTCTTATATGATTGAAATATACGTTAATATCATTCAACCACGTGACGTATGACGAGACAAAGCTAGGGACACCCCTCTGACGTGTAAAACGTGCTACGGTTTATAACAGTTAAGAGACGCACGCTACGGGAATACTAATTTATTGAACAGATTTTAAACTCGCTGAGAAACGCTATTTTGAACCGTTGGCTGAAATGGTAAACATTTTATTGTAAAGTGAAATTGAAATGGTATGCAAAATGTGAAAAATGAATTAGGTAATATGGTATTTGGTATGGTAATAGGGGTAATTGGTATGGTAATAGGGGTAATTGGTATGGTAATAGTGGTGATTGGTATGGTAATAGGGGTAATTGGTATGGTAATAGGGGTAATTGGTATGGTAATAGGGGTAATTGGTATGATAATAGGGTAATTGGTATGGTAACAGGGGTAATTGGTATGGTAATAGGGTAATTGGTATGGTAATAGGGTAATTACTATAGTAATAGGGTAATTGGTATGGTAATAGGGTAATTAGTATGGTAATAGGGGTAATTGGTATGGTAATAGGGGTAATTGGTATGGTAATAGGGGTAATTGGTATGGTAATAGGGGTATTTACTATGGTAATAGGGTAATTGGTATGGTAAAAGGGGTAATTGGTATGATGATAGGGGTAATTGGTATGGTAACAGGGGTAATTGGTATGGTAATAGGGGTAATTGGTATGTTATTAGGGTAATTAGTATGGTAATAGGGTAATTACTATAGTAATAGGGGTAATTACTATGGTAATAGGGTAATTACTATGGTAATAGGGGTAATTACTATGGTAATAGGGTAATTGGTATGGTAATATGGTAATTACTATGGTAATAGGGGTAATTACTATAGTAATAGGGTAATTGGTATGGTAACAGGGGTAATTGGTATGGTAATAGGGTAATTACTATGGTAATAGGGTAATTGGTATGGTAATAGGGGTAATTGGTATGGTAATAGGGTAATTGGTTTGGCAATATGGTAATTACTATGGTAATAGGGGTAATTACTATAGTAATAGGGTAATTACTATGGTAATAGGGGTAGTTGGTATGGTAATAGGGGTAACTGGTATGGTAATAGGGTAATTGGTATGGTAATAGGGGTAATTACTATGGTAATAGGGTAATTACTATGGTAATAGGGTAATTGGTATGGTAATAGGGTAATTAGTATGGTAATAGGGATAATTACTATGGTAATAGGGTAATAAGTATGGTAATAGAGTAATTACCATGGTAATAGGGTAATTACTATGGTAATAGGGGTAATTACTATGGTAATAGGGGTAATTACTATGGTAATAGGGTAATTACTATGGTAATAGGGGTAATTACTATGGTAATAGGGGTAATTAGTATGGTAATAGGGTAATTACCATGGCAATAGGGTAATTATTATGGTTATATGGGTAATTGGTATGGTAATAGGGGTAATTACTATGGTAATAGGGTAATTGGTATGGTAATAGGGTATTTGGTATGGTAATAGGGGTAATATAACCTCTTTGTAATTACTGCAAATCTCAATAGTTACCCCAGACTGAGAGCATCGCAACCTATATACTCTTTAACAGTTACCCTATATTATATAATAGTTACCCTATATACCAATTGCAATCTCTGTAGACTGTAGAGACCACACTATAGATAGTAAGTCACTACAGTACCTAGTAAGTCACTACAGTACCTAGTAAGTCACTACAGTCCCTAGTAAGTCACTACTGTCCCTAGTAAGTCACTACAGTCCCTAGTAAGTCACTACAGTCCCTAGTAAGTCACTACAGTACCTAGTAAGTCACTACAGTCCCTAGTAAGTCACTACTGTCCCTAGTAAGTCACTACAGTACCTAGTAAGTCACTACAGTCCCTAGTAAGTCACTACTGTCCCTAGTAAGTCACTACAGTACCTAGTAAGTCACTACAGTCCCTAGTAAGTCACTACAGTCCCTAGTAAGTCACTACTGTCCCTAGTAAGTCACTACAGTACCTAGTAAGTCACTACAGTCCCTAGTAAGTCACTACAGTCCCTAGTAAGTCACTACAGTACCTAGTAAGTCACTACAGTCCCTAGTAAGTCACTACTGTCCCTAGTAAGTCACTACAGTACCTAGTAAGTCACTACAGTCCCTAGTAAGTCACTACAGTCCCTAGTAAGTCACTACAGTCCCTAGTAAGTCACTACAGTACCTAGTAAGTCACTACAGTCCCTAGTAAGTCACTACAGTCCCTAGTAAGTCACTACAGTCCCTAGTAAGTCACTACAGTCCCTAGTAAGTCACTACAGTACCTAGTAAGTCACTACAGTCCCTAGTAAGTCACTACTGTCCCTAGTAAGTCACTACAGTCCCTAGTAAGTCACTGCAGTCCCTAGTAAGTCACTACAGTCCCTAGTAAGTCAGTACAATAAGTCACACCGTAAGGTCAATCTTGCCCCATAAGTCAAAGACTCGTGTCGGTTTCTCTCACCAAATTTTGGTTACTAAGTAACTATTTCAGAACAAAGGGACAGACCCAGATAGAAATTGACTAAGGGCTGTGGAAAATTATGGGGGGTAAGTCTAAATCTTCAATCACCCTAACTTATTTATTCATTATAGTTAGATTGATTTTGTGAGTAAAAACAGAAAATAAATACCTTTGTAGGGCAATTTCCGAGTTCATGTAAAGAAATATTGTGATAATTATAATATAACTTGTTATTTTTTAATTTGTATCCGTGATACCTGCAGGCATCATGGATACCAATATATTATGATATCCATTCAATAAATGGTTTCAATGACAAAAACAGTTGAAAATATGGTAGTAAAAGTGTTGCAGTTATATTAATTATTACATAAATTGAATTACCATCAGTGAACATAAAATTGATATAGTAAAATACCGTCATTTTTGAAAGCACGCGTACACTAGTTAGTTGTAATTGATAAGTCGTAATAAATTATAAATTCAATACCCACTGCTCCTCCTCTTGCTCCTCTCTGTCACAGTCCACTGCTCCTTCTCTTGCTCCTCTCTGTCTCACTCCACTGCTCCTCCTCTTGCTCCTCTCTGTCTCACTCCACTGCTCCTCCTCTTGCTCCTCTCTGTCTCACTCCACTGCTCCTCCTCTTGCTCCTCTCTGCCACACTCCACTGCTCCTCCTCTTGCTCCTCTCTGTCACTCTCCACTGCTCCTCCTCTTGCTCCTCTCTGTCTCACTTCACTGCTCCTCCTCTTACTCCTCTCTGTCACACTCCACTGCTCCTCCTCTTGCTCCTCTCTGTCTCACTTCACTGCTCCTCCTCTTACTCCTCTCTGTCACACTCCACTGCTCCTCCTCTTACTCCTCTCTGTCACATTCCACTGCTCCTCCTCTTGCTCCTCTCTGTCACACTCCACTGCTCCTCCTCTTACTCCTCTCTGTCACATTCCACTGCTCCTCCTCTTGCTCCTCTCTGTCACACTCCACTGCTCCTCCTCTTACTCCTCTCTGTCTCACTCCACTGCTCCTCCTCTTGCTCCTCTCTTGCTCCTCTCTGTCTCACTCCACTGCTCCTCCTCTTGCTCCTCTCTGTCTCACTCCACTGCTCCTCCTCTTGCTCCTCTCTGTCTCACTCCACTGCTCCTCCTCTTGCTCCTCTCTGCCACACTCCACTGCTCCTCCTCTTGCTCCTCTCTGTCACTCTCCACTGCTCCTCCTCTTGCTCCTCTCTGTCACACTCCACTGCTCCTCCTCTTACTCCTCTCTGTCACACTCCACTGCTCCTCCTCTTGCTCCTCTCTTGCTCCTCTCTGTCTCACTCCACTGCTCCTCCTCTTGCTCCTCTCTGTCTCACTCCACTGCTCCTCCTCTTGCTCCTCTCTTGCTCCTCTCTGTCTCACTCCACTGCTCCTCCTCTTGCTCCTCTCTTGCTCCTCTCTGTCTCACTCCACTGCTCCTCCTCTTGCTCCTCTCTGTCTCACTCCACTGCTCCTCCTCTTGCTCCTCTCTGCCACACTCCACTGCTCCTCCTCTTGCTCCTCTCTGTCACTCTCCACTGCTCCTCCTCTTGCTCCTCTCTGTCACACTCCACTGCTCCTCCTCTTACTCCTCTCTGTCACTCTCCACTGCTCCTCCTCTTACTCCTCTCTGTCTCACTCCACTGCTCCTCCTCTTGCTCCTCTCTTGCTCCTCTCTGTCTCACTCCACTGCTCCTCCTCTTGCTCCTCTCTGTCTCACTCCACTGCTCCTCCTCTTGCTCCTCTCTGTCTCACTCCACTGCTCCTCCTCTTGCTCCTCTCTGTCACACTCCACTGCTCCTCCTCTTGCTCCTCTCTGTCACTCTCCACTGCTCCTCCTCTTGCTCCTCTCTGTCACACTCCACTGCTCCTCCTCTTACTCCTCTCTGTCACACTCCAATGCTCCTCCGTGTCCTTCACAGCAATGAGCTCCTCCCCCATTAAGTGTTCTAACCAGGGGAAGATGTGCGAACGTTAGGACAAGGTCGTGATTATGGGGAGGGGGGGGGGGGGTATGCTTGCTGATAGTGCATCAAATTAACGCACTAAAGAGAGGATGCGTAGTGTGTCATATTATTATCACTAGGGTTGTGACGATATGCTTTTAAAATCATATATCCCGATAATATTACAGACGGAGAGAATTAAAGAGTATTGAATGGTTCTACACCAGCGGTATATAGTATTCGATACCATTTCATTTCGTCTGTGATATTCTTAAGATCTATGATTTTAAAAGCACATTGTCACAACTCTAGTGATTTATAATGTGAGACAATGGAGTAATTGTTTGTACGGTATTTATTATTTACATTATAAGTAATACTTTAAATTGCCTGAAGAAGGTTAAAATAATATCATTATAATTAATTAGAACTAAATAGGATATATTTTAGGGTTAGTTCCGAGTTATCGAACGGTTCCACATTTACGATCATATAAGATAAAACTACAAAACTTTTAATTGGTATCCATGATACCTACTGGGTATCCATGATACCTACAGGTATCATTGATACCAATTAAAATAATGAGTTTAATAAATTATAAAAAAAAATCATGTTTGATCGAAAATGTAGAACTGTTCATCGATTAAGAAGCTACCCTCAGTATGTCATCATGATAAAAAGATTATTTGTGATTATTTAAAATGATTATCTTGAATATTAATTATCTGTACTCTATTTTGATATCAAAGTTTTAATTTCTCGTTCTAGTTCTTTTTATTCAACTAATTACCTCGTATTTAACAGATGGGTAGTTTTGTGTCTTTTTCCCCTTTTGTACGCTTCAATAGACAGACAAATGATGAAAAGAAATTGGTAACTTGGTGGTGAAAATAATAGGTAATTGTTAGTATAAGAAGTTATTTGATTATTATTATTAATTAGGAATGCGGGTAATTATTGGTAATTAAATCCACCTCTCTTCCACCTCTCTTCCACCTCTCTTAATTCCACCTCTCTTCCACCTCTCTTAATTCCACCTCTCTTACACCTCTCTTACACCTCTCTTACACCTCTCTTCCACCTCTCTTACACCTCTCTTACACCTCTCTTACACCTCTCTTACACCTCTCTTACACCTCTCTTACACCTCTCTTACACCTCTTTTAATATCCCGAGGCTTTCCTTAATTCCTGCGGTTTTTTTTTGTTGTTCTACAAACATTTCAATCCTAAAAGGAATTTTCTCGTAAAATTTTAAAAACAATTAATTTCACGAATACATTTACATTGAAAAATAAGAATAATACATTCAATATCGAGTAGATATCATTTAATTAAAAAAATAAATTACCATTTTATGAATAATTATAACTATTTTCAATTTTTAACATGATGTCATATGTTTAAGGACCCCTCAAACTTCCTTGAATTCAACACGAACACTAAAAGTGTTTTGTGTTCCAATGTTGGGGAACATGCCGGAAGATAACTTCGGAAAACGTGGAGAAAAAAATAAAAAAGAAAAACCTTAAATAAGTCTATGTTTGATGAAGGAAAATAAAAGAAAATATTTTAGGCTTTGAAAATATTCATCTTGAAGTGGTGAGTAATTTGGTGGTGAGTTATTAGATGGTGAGTCATTAGATGGTGAGTAATTTGGTGGTGAGTTATTAGATGGTGAGTTATGAGATGGTGAGTTTTTTGATGGTGAGTTATGAGATGGTGAGTTATTTGATGGTGAGTAATTTGGTGGTGAGTTATTAGATGGTGAGTAATTAAATGGTGAGTTATGAGATGGTGAGTTTTTAGATAGTGAGTAATTAAATAGTGAGTTATGAGATGGTGAGTTATTTGATGGTGAGTAATTAAATGGTGAGTTATGAGATGGTGAGTTATTTGATGGTGAGTAATTAAATGGTGAGTTATGAGATGGTGAGTTATTTGATGGTGAGTAATTAAATAGTGAGTTTTGAGATGGTGAGTTATTAGATGGTGAGTTATTAGATGGTGAGTTATGTGATGATGAGTTATTTGATGGTGAGTAATTTGGATGGTGAGTTATTTGATGGTGAGTAATTAAATGGTGAGTAATTAGATGGTGAGTTAATTGGTAGTGAGTTATTAGATGGTGAGTCATTAGTTGGTGAGTAATTTCGATGGTGAGTTATGAGGTGGTCTGTTATTAGATGATGAATATTTTGATGGTGAGTTATTACATGGTGATTTAATTGATGGTGAGTTATTAGATGGTGAGTAGATAAAACTATAATCACCCTATACACTAATACACAGTGTGTCTTTTTCTGTTGGTTGCAAGAAAAATGTCACGCTTTAACATTTAATGTATAGAAAATTACATTCATTTTTTACATAATTTTTTAATGGAAAAATAATGCTTTTTAAAGCAAAAAACAATTTATTTTTTTAAATATTTTTTTACACATTCTTATTCATACCTATATTTTTATTCTATTTTTTCAAAATTTTCTACATAATTTTTTTCTACTTTATTTTTATATATCTATTTTTCCTTTTACTGTTGATACCACATTAACTTTTAATAGGGATGGTACACTATATTAATAATAGTTCTAAAAAAGTGATCTCATTTTGATTTCATTCTTTTATGAACTAGTATATTATATGGGATAATATTCCACAATGTAAGTATGAAAATACACACTATTATCCATACATTAGCAAATAATAATTAATTTCCTTTGGTTAAAGATGTTAGCTGTGTAAATTACTACACATAATTACCGGTAAATCATTTACACTGTCTGTGATTTGGAGCATTTACATTTTTGAGGACAATTTGAACATCCTCTTAAGATTATTATGTCCGGTGATGTGTGTCCTATAGAGTGTGTTCATTGGTCTAATCTCCTCTTCATTTTCCTCTTATTAAATCTTCATATGCGTCATTTTCGGTATTTGACTATTCCTTATTTCTGCATCAGAATATTTATTTTGTGCGACTTATCAGAGCTCCTTCTGTGCATCCTTTGCGTCCTATTTTCAGCTCACCAAATATTTTTCTCATGTCCATTTCCTCCCAGTTGGTTCGCCTCAGGACATCCACAATTAGTAATTATTAACACATTAATAATTACAATATTATTACCTGATGAAAATGCGAACCGTGTTTCTATTTATTTTCATTTTTTTTTTAATAGTTATAGCTGTGAATTTAATTTTATTATTTGTGTTCAAAAATATTAAATAAATGATACACATTTCATAGTTTAAATAGAGGAAATAACCATTTAATCTTTAATTGCATATCAAACGTTATGATTTTCGGATCTCTACTTTTACGGTAAAAAAATGGATCGTTAAATAAATCATGGAAAATTTCGGACCGTAAAAGTAACTCAACCTATAATGCGGACTGTAAAAGAAAAGATATCTTCATTTTCAATGAAAAAATATCTCCAGTCGCACTACCTAATCGTCTCTTAATGTATCGTATTGACAATCTCGTAATTTTCTTTAATGTATGGTGGCCAGTATGGGGAATCTGATGGTAGGTAGGTGGAGAGTAGGTATAGGATGATTGTAGGTAGTGGTGGTAGGTAGGTGGACAGTAGGGAGGTGATGGTAGTAACAACCAAGTCCGTTATCTCTAATGTCAGACCATTAGTCATAGGGTCTCTTTCTAAGAGCACCTCCACCACAAAAGTGGTGCACACAAATTGCCACTTCACGCTACATCAAATCTGCTATTTCTCCCGCCGATGCTAATTATTGGCCATCACTTTTCGTGTTTGGCATCCTGATGAAGCGGATTGCCTATTTTTTCTGGAGTTTCGATCAATGATTTCAGTGTTAGGAATTCAGAGCATCATGATAAATCTTCTTGAAAAAAGAAAACTATACTAGATATTCAGTATGATGCTGAGTAAGTACTAGGATTGTGACAATATGCTTCTAAAATCATAAATCTTAAGAATATCCAAGACGAAATGAAATGGTATCGAATACTATATACAGCTTATATAGAACCATAATATAATAAAAGGATCTATGATTTTAAATGCATATTTTCACAACCATAGGAATTACATGATCATTATCACTGCCTATTGTAACGGTTATCCATCATTCATTGTGAAAGAAAGTAGTGTGCTATTTAGCATTAGCTGATGCCAAAACATTGGCCCTAACTTTTAGTCAATGGCATCGTGACAATTCCTTGAAGCCAAACGTGATGGATGGAAGAGTTTGACCCAGGCTATTAGGGGTCACACAGCCCCGTAAAGGGGTCAACGAACCTCTTGGCTACGATAGAATCCTGCTAATCATCATAATTAACATAAGGCATCAGTGCTAAAGTCATTATTGATCTATGTACCTTTCTTACAATGTAATTTATCTGTTATACCTTGTTCATTTATATCGTGGTTACTGATCTAAACTTATCGGTTGTTTCTTTTAATTTTGATATTTATAGTTATTCTATTTTAAAGACAAGTATTTTCTTTCTATTATACAATTTGAACAATTTCAGATCAATAAATTTAATAACTCTTTTTATCTTCTGTTACCCAGGCAAGAACGATTTATTCCTAGGATACTCCCTTAATATCCCAGGAATAACTCCTTCGTCTAGCCAGGGTGATTTATTGTTCCTGGTAACTAGGAAGCACCACCCAGTCGGTTCATGGAGTCCTACCTTTTACGTCCGAGTCATGACTCACATTTGACCCAAATGTTTTGACTCGCTTGGCACTAAGCTGGTTGACCCCGAACAGGTTCACTAAAATTCGCCAAATGACCACACACTGATTTAGTGCAAGCCTCTCTTCGAGGTTTGTGTGTAATGGTGTCCGTTATGAGATGCTATCTCCTGAAAACTTATGTTTAAGAGTTTGCAATAAATTAGACCGCGACTTTCTACTATATTGCTAATTCAAGAAAGATTATTTGTTTAAATAGCTATAAATTTATTCGGCAATGTATACAATTTCTTAAAAAATCTACTATACTACTAATTTAAGAAAAATTATTTGTTTAAATAGGTATAAATTAATAAAATCTTAAAATAATCTTGTCCAAATTCTATCATCGAAAATAGTTAACAGTTAACCTGAATTAGGACAATCTTTATTTCATTTCCCATGTCAACATCTTTTTGGTTTTATCTTCTTTTAGTTCTCATCTTAGTTATCCTTTTATTTCTTTTTTAGCTTTCTTTTCAGCGTGTGCAAGTTATCGACTCCGCCGTGTTAATGCCGATCGCTATCGCCGATAACGAACCTAACATCTGGGTTAGCGGTACCGTCTAACCATATGGTTGTTCATCGCTATGATGTTCACAATATCAAACATTTTAACCTACAAATGTACTGAGATGAACAGGGTCAAAGGTTACTTTTAGGTGTCAAATTCGAGAATATCGTCTAGAGTAGAATTATCTTACTTTCTTAGAAATCTTTTCTTGTGAATGTTTAACCATTTACCGCCCGATGTTTTTTGTGAGGCACATTCGAAAAAACATCAAATATTGTTTAAATTTATTCCATATAATCATATTTTAGAAGTAAGAAGCGTATAAATAAATGTATGCATATTATGATTTTAAATTTTGAACGACTCAAAGCTCTTCTTCCTAAAGGACATCAGACACTATAATAAAAAATACAAAGGGGTCTCTTTTTTATCATATTCTACCTTTTAAAAATGTTTATATAATACAGATCAATCAAGAAAAAAAGTTTTGGTGTATAAAATGTCTTTAGTTAAATCCTTAACATTAATATAACCAAAGTAGATGCTGAGGTAATCAAAATTTATTAACGTATTCGAAAATACATAGTTCTCCCATCATTCACTAAGGGCCGCGTCACATAAACGTTTTCGGAGCGTTTTCAACGCTCCAAAAACGTCATGTAACATGGACACATATGAAATGGGTTTAACAATAATTTCCTCAGAGTCAAAAACGTTGTAAAAACGCTGTTCAAAAACGCTCGTGTGGCATTGCCCTAACTGTAAATAATATCACAGGGTTAAGATGGAAGGATTTTCAATTAAGGTCTACCCAGGAAAGTCGTTCCTAACACACATCTCTGACTGCATTCTTACGATAATTGGTATTGGTGTTTATGATTTCCTACTCCAAACCATAAGTCATAAAGCCTAACCAACAGCAGTGGTGAAGTCAAGATTCTTTTCGCTAATGAAGAGCTTTGTTGGTTTCTCCAGAATTGAATTTTGCCAAATTGGGAATACAGAAAATTATTTGGGTCAGTTGAACAAACAAAATCTTTTGGTTTAGTAATTAACTAAACAGAAAGTTTAATTTTTAGATGAATTTTGATATGCAAGGTAAACATTTTAGGGACACAGAAATAAGTAAATGTATCCCAAGTAGCAAGTAATGGTATCCAAACTCCCAAGTAACAGAAAGAGTATCCCAATTAACAAGGAAGGGTATCCATACTTCCAAATAACAAGGAAGGGTTTTCCTACACCCAAGCAAGGGATACAGCTACAATCAAGTAACAAGGGAAGGTATCCCTACATCCAAGTAACAAGTAAAGGTATCCCAAGTAACAAGTAAGGGTATCCCTACTCCAAAGTAACAATGAAAGGGTATCCCTACTCCCAAGTAACAATGAAGAGTATCCCTATTCCCAAGTAACAATGAAGAGTATCCCTACTCCCAAGTAACAATGAAGAGTATCCCTACTCCCAAGTAACAATGAAAGGGTATCCCTACTCCCAAGTAACAATGAAAGGGTATCCCTACTCCCAAGTAACAATGAAGAGTATCCCTACTCCCAAGTAACAATGAAAGGGTATCCCTACTCCCAAGTAACAATGAAAGGGTATCCCTACTCCCAAGTAACAATAAAGAGTATCCCTACTCCCAAGTAACAATGAAAGGGTATCCCTACTCCCAAGTAACAAGAAAGGGTATCCCTACTCCCAAGTAACAATGAAGAGTATCCCTTCTCCCAAGTAACAATGAAAGGGTATCCCTACTCCCAAGTAACAAGAAAGGGTATCCCTACTCCCAAGTAACAATGAAGAGTATCCCTTCTCCCAAGTAACAATGAAGGGTATCCCTGCATCCAAGTAACAAGAAAGGGTATCCCTTACCCCTCCCCCCAATTGACCTCAATAAGAGGTCACGAAGAGGTCAAGTGTTTTATTCTTTTCAGTTTCAGTCAAACAAGTTTTAGGTTTAACTCCCAGGTAGGTTTCTTCTTTAATAATCACATACATTTATTTACAATAGATGTGATCAAGTATTTGGTACAATACTTCCTTAATAATTTTAGCTGATGTAAGCAATAATAATAAGGTTATTAAACATATATAAGGACATGAATCAATTAACATATATGAAAAAAATATCTAATCAAAATTTCAATATGTTATAACAAGTTAAATTTTTTCTCTCAAGGGTTAGTTACGAATTATCGGTCAGTACTACATCTTCGGACATAAAAGCTGATATAGAAATTGTTATTATTACACAGTGCTATCTAATACTTCTTCAAGCCCGGGTTTGCAGAAGTATTAGATAGCACTGTGTAATAATTACAATTTCTATATTGTCTTTTCTTTTATGACCGAAGATGTAGTACTGACCGATAATTTGGAACTGACCCTACAATGAATACATTTTTTAAACCTATTAAAATTTTGATCAGGTGTTTAATTCACACCTGGTAGAGCCTATACCCTATGTTCAAAGCACAGGCATACCTCTTGTGATAAATGTTGATAGTTAGCATATAGCAGGACACTGTACGATAGTATCAGTGTTTTCTTTTCTGAAGCAGGCCAATGTGCCTGTGAATTAGGTTAGCTTTCTCTAACCCTTTGCTAAATTAATCAGTGATTTGATATCTCTGGTTAAATGCTAATGCTGTTAATATATTTAATAAATTATAATATCTTTTGAGAATAATAGCAATTGTTAAAAAATAAATAATTTTTTTAAATATTAATTTTTTGTTTTTTCAGATATTGTCTCTCAACTGTTTATAATTTTTTTTTGCTTTAAATTTATCGTCTCATTTTTTTGAAAAATTATGGGTTATTGTTTCTAAAATATTTATATTATACTTTATTTTAATTTTTTTTTGTTATTATATATATATATATATATATATATATATATATCTTTGAATAATTTTAATTGATTTAAATTTGTTTTCTTTATTTTAAATACGTTTTATTAATTGTTTCTGAAGTATGTTTTTCTATTGTTTTTGTAATATTTGTTTAAAAAATAAATATTCATGTTTTACAGTATTTAAAAATCCTACAAGTATTTAGATGCATTATTTAAAAATATATATAAAATAAATTAACCAATTGAAAAAACATTGAAAAAACATTAAAATATTTCACCAACATAGATAAAAATAAAAAATAATTAAATTGTATTTTTTTCCTACATGATCGACAATATGAAACAGTGCGAAAACTCAGAACATACTCACATTACAAACTTGCCTATAATAATATCTATAGTAAATGTTTATAGTAACTGTCAAGTGATATTTATAGGTAATTTGTACAGAAAAATGCTAATTTAACCAAACATTTATGTGATACAAATAAAGGTTGGGAGTTTGATGGGAAATTATTTAATTTATTTATACTACGCTTATTGACTATATTTAATAGAGACTATAACCAGTCTAACAGAAACTTAAAATGATATACAAACTTCAATAAATTGATGTATGGTAAATGTGACCTGGATAAAATTGTTTTTTGATTAATGCAGTTTTTATATGCTTCAAATGAATTTGATATATTATTTAAGTTAATTAAACAAAAAAGGGAGAAGTGGATAAATTTGTCACCTAATTTCGATATTATTTGTATTGACTGTAAATAGATATTGTATGAATGTTCTTCACCGTAAGAGTTCATCACTAGTGGAATATTATTTGTATTGATTGTAAATAGATATTGTATGATTGTTCTCCACCGTAAGAGTTCATCCCTAGTGGAATATTATTTGTATTGATTGTAAATAGATATTGTATGAATGTTCTTCACCGTAAGAGTTCATCCCTAGTGGGATATTATTTGTACTGACTGTAAATAGATATTGTATGAATGTTCTTCACCGTAAGAGTTCATCCCTAGTGGAATATTATTTGTATTGACTGTAAATAGATATTGTATGAATGTTCTTTACCGTAAGAGTTCATCCCTAGTGGAATATTATTTGTATATTCTTGCACAGTCGAATTACTTTGCTGTCTAGATATTTTGATTGGATTTTTTCCGATTTTCAAAACTGCTTTGTAACCTATACACTATTTTAAAATATTTTATTTATTATATATGTTTATTATATGATCCGAAAATGTGGAACCGTCCGTAACTCAGAACATACCCTAATAAACTATCATCAGGAACTGTTATTTTGATGATTCGTTTAACTTAATATAAATGAATAATTAATAAATATTTTATAAAAAACAGTTTTTAAGAAGAAAAGACAAATAGTTATTAGGGCAAGATCCGAATTATCGGTCAGTACTACATCTTCGGTCATATGTGAAAAAACAATTTTATAATTGTTTTTTTTTTATTTGTCCGAAGATGAAGTACTGACCGATAATTAAGAATTTATCCAACTCAATAATTTTGGTTGCAATTAAATTTAAATAATATGCAACGTAGGCCTAAAAATGAAAGTTAAAAATAAAATATTCTCTCAAGCTTTATTATTTGAAAAAATAATAACAGTTTCCTGAAATATTTATTTGAAGGTAATAGGGTTTGACGCGTCAGACAGTTTTAATTGTTGCCATAGAAATTAGTTTACTATTTATTTAAGGTTTTTCTACGAATGGTGCCGGCTGGACGGTGTCCCTTCTTCGAATTTTTCAACAGACAGCGCAACTCATACGATATTTCTAACCGAAAATATATTACACAATGTATAACACTTCCGAAATAGGAATATACTGAAATAGAGTATACTATACTGGGATTTAGTGTTATTAGGTTTTGTTTCAATTGAAATAATCCTCAGTTTATTCTGATAAATCCACGGACTTTCACTCTCCGTCGTTCAAAGTCAGATTTTCAGACGAAAGTGTCCATGAAATTGAATAAATCAGTAAACTTTGAACTCTTCGTGTGACTTCATTATTGAACAAAATGAAATGAAAATTGAAATGTGAACTAACAATTTTAATGAAGAATTTAATTCGATAATCAAAAAAGTCAATTTCTCAAATAAATTCTTCATTTTAGCTCATTTTCAGCTCAAAAGGACTCAAGTTGTCAAATTTTGGAAAATGTTCAATATTTAAAAACAACAGCAAATATTATGTTCAGAGTGTTCCTATCTGGATAACACTTCATTACAACTTATTTCACAGTTGAAATGGTCAAAATGGGTCAAGAAATGCCTATTCTATCAAATTAACTTGGTGCTGCCGACACAGTCAACGGAATATTTGTGTACACTCTGCCAGACGTGTGACACATCATCCAGTTGTGGTGTTAATTGTACCCTATTGTAATTTAACTAGACGACAATTATCGAAATTTCGATTTAATTATCCATCAACATCTTCTAAGACTAAAAAAAATTATAATGGGAGCATAGTAAATTCAATGTATAAAAGTCACCTATTTATTTAAATTTTAGAAAAGAGAGATTGATGATATGATAATTATATATGAATTTAAATTAACAGTCCAATTATAACTAACTAACAAAATCTATCATACCTAACTAACTATACCTATATAACCATACCTATAATACCTATATAACTATACCTATAATACCCAACTAACCATACCTATAACACCTAACTAACCATACCTATCCTAACTAATCATACCTATAATACCTATATAACAAAGTCTATCATACCTAACTAACCATACCAATAATACCTAACTAACCATACCTATAATACCTAACTCAACCATACCTATAATACCTAATACATACCTATAATACTAACTAACCATACCGTATAATACCTAACTAACCATACCAATATACCTAACTAACCATACCTATAATACCTAACTAACCATACCTATAATACCTAACTAACCATACCTATAATACCTAACTAATCATACCTATAATACCTAACTAATCATACCTATAATACCTAACTAATCATACCTATAATACCTATATAACCATACCTATAATACCTATATAACCATACCTATAAACCTATAAAATCATACCTATAATACCTATATAACATACC